>SNQJ01S0065825.1:25715-40332 GCA_010110895.2 Picea sitchensis | reverse complement strand
ACCTTGTTACCTTTAGGATCATTGCAGAGGAGTTCCGCAATATTAAAACCAATCTTTTTTGTTGTTTTGTTGACTTTAGAAAATCTTTTGACATGGTTCCTAGGAAAAACCTTTGGAATAGGTTGGAAGAGATAAAAGTGCCTCTTAAGCTGAGAGCTATTGCAATAAGGATGTATGAGAACATTATTGCTAAGTTTAAAAACACTAAGGGCTGGTTGAAAGATATTAACTGCAATATTGGAGTCAAACAAGGTTGTCCCTTGTCCCCTACCTTTTTTGGCATATGCAATGACAAGTTAGAAGATTGCTTGAAAAAAACAAGTTGTGTTGGCCCTACTCTCACCGATATAGTCATCAATCTTCTTATTTATGCCGATGATATTGTTCTTATGGAAATGAGTCCCCATGATCTTGAAAACCAACTAAGAATCCTCAAGGATTTTTACTTCAATGTGGGTATGACTGTTAATACTGATAAGACTAAGGTGATGATTATTAAATCCATTAACATCACTTATGATACCTTCCTATCTGAAAACAACAACTTGGAGGAACTGACTTCATACAAGTATCTTAGAATTGATATTCACCACAAGCTCAACTAGAATTATAGCATTGAGAAAAGCATTATTGGGGGATGGAAAGCTTATTGTGGGCTTGAAAACAATTGTAAATCAATCGATCTTTGGATTTGGGATAAGAAGAAAATCCTCTTTGATACTCTCGTTACACCTGCTATTCTTTATGGATGTGAAGTCCGGGGCTATAGTATCTCTCGTGAATCCTAGAGAAAGATAGAGAAAATACAAAAGAATTTTATAACCTATAATCTTAAAATTAAAGGAAATACGCTCTATCTCATCCTCCTCTTAGAAACAAGCCTCTCCTCCATTGAGAGCATGACTATGACTAGATACCTAATGTATAAGAACAAGTTAAACAACATGGAAGACAAGAGGCTTCCTAAAACTGCTTCAAAATTGAGTCCTAACCACCATCGACTCAAGTGAGGATGGTATAAAGATGCCTGGTCTTGGCTAAACTATTGGGGAATCATGGAAGACACCATTTTGCAGAAGAAATATATTATTAAAAGTATCATCAAATCAAAACTTAAGGAGAAAATGTGGTGTAATAAAAAGTTAGAGGAAAACCAAAAATTAAGGTGTTATAAGGATGTAATCAACCCTAATTAAGAAGAACAAAATTATCTATCTGTTTTGACAAGTGTAAAGAAAAAAATAAGCATTGTTAAGATAAAAACAAATTCTCACGAGCTCCATAGTGAAACTGGGAGTTGATCAATTCCTAAAACACCATGAGATGAAAGAGTGTGTCACCTTTGTGACACTAAGAAGGTTGAAAATGCAAATCATTTTCTCTTAGATTGTCCAACCTATACCTAGATTAGATCTCATTTTCAAAATATTTTTCCTAACCTCTTAAGTCAACAAAATTATGGTGATATTGGAAAGATTCTCTTAATGTTTTTCGAGCACATAAACAAAATTCTAAAGAATTGCAAGTAATCACTTATCCTCTTAAAGTCCATAGACCAATTAAGTATCAGTGGATGCTAATCATCATCATATTATTTATTATTAAATTTTTATTATAATATTTAATGTTAAAAAAATAATTTTTATAAATTTTAGTTTTTAATTTAATTTATTAATATTATATTCAAAATATTTATTTAGATTGTAAATATATTTAATTGATGATGACAACCACAATAAACATTTGTTGAAATTATAATTGATTTATAATTAAAGTAAAAAATTATTTAAATTTCTTTAAAACCTTATTTCTATATAAAAAATCATCAAATAAATATTCTAAAATTATGATAATATTAATATTATAGATTTTAGTTTTTAGTTTAATTTATTAATATTATATTCAAAATATTTATTTAAATTGTAAATATATTTAATTGATAATGACGACCACAATAAACATTTGTTGAAATTAGAATTGATTTATGATTAAAGTAAAAAATTACTTATTTTTTTTAAAATCTTATTTCTATAATAAAAAATCATCAAATAAGTATTCTAAAATTATGATAATTTTGATGATTTGAGATGTTTTGATTTCTCAATATAATAATAATTGTTTTATATAAATCACTCATAAAATTCCAAAATATTCTGTAATGAATAATTCATAAAATCCAAAACTTGAAAAGATGCCATCATCCAAATCTCAGAACTATTGGAATACGTACAATGGTTAGGTGTATAATTGTTCAAGTGTTTTCTTAGTAGTTTCAAGGTTCAGTCAGTGTTGCAGGTTATGTGGCCCAGAGTTTTCCACGTTAGCACTATTTCTTATGGGAACATCCAATAATCTCTACAGTAAAAACGTAATAATTATACTTCGAGAGATCGACAAAGAAGCATCACGGCTGACTCAGCATTCTCTTCTGTTTGTTACGCCCATCATTAATAAAAACCCACACCCGCGTGACGAAACCGCTGAACGCCAAATTCTGCGATCGTCCGCCCTTCATTTTCTCAAGCCGGCCGGTGGCTGCATAATCTCGAACTCTCGGCCGCGTTCTACGCCTTTATCCATTCTCAGGATCCAGTTGGCTAACTGTTTTTTTTTCCACAGAAAAAAAGAACTAAGGGATCGATGGCCTCATGCGCCCGGCGGGCGAAGGTGGTTAGTCCTGACGCTATTAGGGTCGTCCACGTTAACGGTCAGGTGGACAAGTTTCCGGCGCCGGTTAGCTTCAAGCGAGTGGTGCAGCACCACCCCCGCCATTTCATCTGCCACTCGCGTGATCTTTACGCCGTCAACTGCCGCCCGCTGAAGCCGGAGGAGGAGCTCCGGCTGGGTGAGCTCTACTTTCTCCTGCCGTTCTCGGCCCTCGAGTCCGACCTGTCGGCCGAGAACTTGATGGCCTTGGCCGCCAGACTGTTGGCCGCGGCCAGAAAGGAGGCGTCCAGGGCGGCGAGGCGTCGGAGGGGCGTTTTCTTCGACTTGGGATGTGCCCGGCGAGGGCTGCGGTTCGATGTATGAGAGGTTGGTGCAGAGGTGCGATGATCCGGAGGTGAAGATGACGTTAGGGAGCACTTGATCTCTGGTCGTGGTTGCATACATCCCGGAGACCGGCTTAGCTCGTTGAAACTTGTGACCGGCATAGCTCGCTTTCTCTCTTCAGAATTTAGTGGGTTCGATTTTCCGGAACGACATAAATAATCGGTGAATCGTCCAATTATCCACGCACAGTACTTAACACAATATGATTTCCTCTTCTTTTTCTTTTTCCATTTCAAAGTGCACCGTCTATTGGTTTGCAAATGATTTCTCGTTTTTAATAGCCACGCTATTGTATATATGTGAGACTTGAGCGGCAATATAAAGCTTTTTATATCCTCTCCTCACTGTTATAGAGTTGAGACTTTGCAGACTTTTCATGTCTGTAAAGTCTGCACTGTTGTAGAGTTTATTTTATATCCTGTAAAAAAAAAATGTTTATTCTATATCCTGCTTTTAATAATAATTCGTACAGTGGTTTTATTTTCATGAAAATTGTTGATTTTGATTTTTACTATATATAATTTTTATATATTGAAAAGGGAAATCACTTTTTTTTTTCGTAATGAAATATAAAAGAGTAAGTGTAAGAGTTTATTACAGTTACAGAAATACAAAGACAAATTGCACTTTTAAATATATAGGAATAAAAACACCCATCTAATATATACATATTGTTGTTTCTTGTTATATATATATATATATTTATAATTTTTGTCATTCTCTTAAAAATTATTAGGATTAAGTATAAGTTATGAGGAAATATATCATAATTTATAGAGGTAATAATTTTTTTGAATTAGATGGATCATTGTCGTGAATTTTCTTTGTTTTATTTAAAAAAACTTTAAGGACAACTAAAATTGTTATCCATGTCTTCTACCTTAGTTTTGGAAGGAGGAGTGGATTCTCCTATGTTGATTGTTATTCTAATCATTATCATTTTTTAGAAAAAAATCATCATTTTTTTATTTTGTTTTTACCCAGTATGAGGATGGTATGAGCATTATGAGGATGGTATGAGCATGGGACAAATAGCTTGTAGATGTTTTGGTAGATGATATATCAAAAAATGAAATGATGTATTATCATAATTTAAGATTTGAATGTGTTCACAATTTTTCCACTTGAGAAGCATTTTATTAAGAAGACCATTATTAAGATTGATGTCAACACAAATGAAAGTATATGTACATAATCCCACCAAAGCTTTCTCAAGATTTGATTTGATGTAAGTTTGGAAAGAGTTCTCAATATCCTAAAAAATTGGTAAATGTTAGAAATGTAATGTCAAATTAGGAAGGCAAACCCACACTAACATTCTAATAATTAACATAGAGTTAGGATCAAAATCTAGTAACCAAGGATTTATAAAAATCCCTATGTTTCACAAAAAAACACCCTCCTCAAAAACTCTCTAATAATCAATACGATCAAAGAAATATTTAAACAATAATAAAACATTTGGAACAAAGAGTGATTTCACATTTATGTATCAAAGATGAATGAATCAATTTATATAAAGCTGAAGTATGAGGTCAATACTCATTAAATCAACAATTACTACATCTTTATCATATAAGGAATGCATATGGTTGACATCTATCTCTGCACTATTTTCACCTCCTAAACATGATCCATGATATAGGCACTATAAATAGGTGAAGACTTTGAAGCGGTTGGAATGGTAGAATTATGTCTAAGGACATTTTGAAAAGACAGCCCAATGCCCATTGCTCCTCCATGCAAGTGCAATGCCAAGATAATAGTTAAATCTTTGCAAATATGATAATAAAATAACCAAAATATATCCTCTAGTTGTTTACCCTCGTAAAGGATGTAGTATTGGGAAATAAGAATGCCTAGGCTATTCTTCAATTATTGTTTTAAATGCAACATATATCTTGGTGAGTTCACCCACAAACATAAAGTTTTACTGAAAGTAACTTGAGCATAATCTAAGGTTCTATCTTTATATCAAGATCTACAGGCATTTCGTCCAACAGTTACAATCAACATTGTAGTTTTCCTAAAAAAAAGTAACAGTTAAAAGTTTTGGTAGGTATTTTTTCAAACACCTAGATTGCATAAAAAATTTCTAAAACTTTGCTAGCAAAAAATTTACCAAAAACTTTGCTTCCAGATATATCAACAAACTACATGCCAGAAATCGACAAGATCTTGTCGAACAGATGTTGAGAGTCCTCAATGCATTGGCATTGATCTTGTGTAAGCATTTGGGCCAACACTTGCTAGATAGAATGTTAGGGTCTTAACCCGCTGATCCGAAATCGGATTCAGAAGGCTGTCAGGGCATGAAAAATGCTCAAAAATGAAAGTGCTCGGAATCCGATGAAACCAACACCATTGCGTCCATCTCGTCTTCCTGATTCCGGTGGTATAATTTTTATGTCAAACGGAGTCTGTATGAAGAAGATATCACATTCTGTCCGAAAAGTCAAACAGGCAAAAAAAGATGTTGACTGGGCAGTCCGTATAGTGACACGTGTCATGTCCGTACAGTGATGTGGCACGTCCGTACGATGGCACGTGGCGAGTCCGTACAGGTGACACGTGGCATCACCAGAGCGTGACACGTGTCAGGCAGATTTGGTGTTTTGGACGTACGGTTGGACCAATCCCGAGGTGACACGTGTCACCACTGGAAGGGTGACACGTGGCACGGGATGACGTCAGCAACGTACGTGGCGGATGACGTCATCATCGTACGGCAAGTGACGTGGCAGCGACGCGTGGCAGTGACGTGGGCGAATCAGCGATGGACACGTGGCATCTTCTGGTTGGATGTCGTGAACGAATTATCGGTCGACACGTGGCATGCATCGGTTGGATGTGAGGGTGCCACGTGGCCCAATCACGAGCTGCCACGTGGCACCCCGGGTTTAGCCAATGACGGCTATGTCAAAAGTTTTGTTTGGGGCCGACCGGAATCGAATCGGTGACCTCCACAATGTCAAAGTCTTCGCCATTTTCCGAGTTGCCAACCTGCCAACACGTGGTTCTTGTTATGTGTATGGGCGAAAATATATTTAACCTTGTATATGGTTTGATACGGACGGGGTTCGGGCCGGGGCTTAGCCCCGACCCGAAGTTTATTTATATGCGGTGTTATGTGACCGTGTATTTATATCAATTGCGCGGGAGTTTCACTGTGAACTCGTGGCCATATGGTAAAACGCCACACGACCGGAGGTCAATCCAAAAGGGCGCGGGGTTGTGTTAAGCCCGTGGGCATATACCGCATGGCCATGTGACCAACGATCGGGAGCTAGCACGAGGTTTGGGGCCAGCGCTAGCCCAAAGGGCTAAGCGCTTGGCCATATGAACTTGCATATGACCGTTCAAGGGGGCGCGCGCCCAACCAAAGGGGCTTAAGCCCAAAACCAACTAATTTATGGTTATAAAGTGGGTTTTAACCACTTTTTGATTATTTAAATGTAATTTAAAGCCTTTTTAATGTAATTAATCCTTTTTTAAGGGTTATTGGGCTTTTTTTAAGCCTAATTCTTGGGAGGAAGTTGGGGATTGAAACCAACTTTCCCAATTATTTAACCAAGGCCATGTTGAGGCCATTTGGTCAGATTTGAAGAGCTTTTGAGAGCAATTTCAGAGCAGAGATGTGGAAGCAAGCCAAGTCAAAGCCAGTTTGAGACAGGGAGACCGTTGAGGAGGAGATGCTGTCGGACGATTTCTGAGAGCTCGGGACATCCGATTCAGGTGCCGTTTTTTGTGCATGGTTCCAGAGATCTGGACGAACAAGACCAGATCAGTCTTGAGACCATTCGGTAATGTAAAGATGTACTAATAAGCTTTCGGACATAAATAAAAAGCCTCCCCCACAAGAGAAAAAGGCCCGGAGACGTAGGCAAAGTTGCTGAACTCCGTTATCAACCTCACATGTGCATTATGGTTTGCTAGCATTTCTTTATTGCATTTCAGATTTGTATATATGTCTATGTTTGTATAATTCATTTCTTTTCTCTCTCTTCGTTAAGTTTCCCAATAGTCCAATAAGTACATGCAAATAAAAACTAATATAGTCATTTCCGAAAAATCTGATGGATCAAGTGGTATGAGCTAGTTAATGATTTTAAGATGGAGTTTGCAACAACAGGGAAGAGTACATCTCAAGGAGGAAAATGGCTTCTACAGGAGGACTTTCTCAAGGCGAGAAGAAGTTCAGAGATTCGGTGTTCCATGTCAGAGATGGTAAAGTGTTATATGAAGACTACTTGAACGAAAGAGCACGGTTTAAGAGAAAGCTTCAAAGAACAAGAAAGGAAAAACGTGGAAGAAGTGCCTTCTACATCTGTTTGAACAACATATGAGGTATGCAATGAAGGTTTCTCATCAAATATTCCTCATTCTCATCAAGTCGGTTTTGGTGAATTAAACATACAAAAGGTGTAGGGTTGAGAATATTAACCAAGATAGGTTATGAAAAAGGAAAGGGACTTGGACGTCAAGGTCAAGGCATTTATAAAATCCCTATTGAGGTTGAGGAAAGGCCACGATGGTAGGATTGGGATATGAAGGAGGGGACCTTGGAGAGTCTTCAAGATGGGTTCCCAAACTTGGAAGCAGTGATGCTTCAAATGGCCAACTTAAGACATTAGAGGAACACTTCACAAAGGAAATGGCGCATCACTTCAGGACTATGTTAGTGAATGCAAGTCATCTCCAAAGAGAAGTGAAGATCAACATGGAAGGTATAATGGTCATTTTTATTAATTCTCCTTTTGATTATAACAAGAATAATCAAGTAAACCGGAACTTGTGAAACTTTATCCATGTGCTTATTGTCATTCACTTAAGCATTGTGTTGCCAGTGTTGGAAGAGACAAAATTTATACAAGAAATTTCATAGGTCGAAACCGCAGCAATGAGCTCAAGTCCTAGCGAAGAAGGAGAGGTTAAGATGCGGATGCCGAAACTACGTTATGCGTTTTGCAACAGGTGGACATCAAAGGCTAGGCTGGGAAGCGATCGGAGCTTACCATGAAGAACAGAGAGGATTTTGCATGCACTTACCGAAGGAGATGAGATTACAGTGAGCAAGAAGAACACCGTGAGAAGGAGAAGCTGATCACTTGGTGCGCGGAAGTGGATGTCTCAACTTCGCTGAACGCTTTGATGTAATCTTTAGAGACAAAGAGCAAGCGGGTGGCCTATCAGGAGCTTGTTGAGTAGTCAGTAACCTTTTAACCCCTTGTATTACCCTTGTAACCTTGTTGGTACCCCTTCAGTGGTAGCGCATAAGACAACAACACATTTGTATGGATCGGCCTAGATTACACCGAAGCCCTCTTTAGATAAAGGCAAAATTAAGCGCCTTACTACTATAGTGTCACGAACTGACACTTAGGAAGATATCTCTAGTACACAGGTAGTGAATTGTTAGTCTGACTAAGGGTATAGTCTATCCTCCTTAGTTAATTACTGAGATATTGAATTGAGTACTACTGTTGGACCTCGCATGTATATCAGGGCACATACGGGGAAAACCAGCAATACGTAGAACCCTTGAATACTTAACCCTTGGGACATAAACATAAATCGATTGGCAGGAAAGATCTATTGTCGTGCAAAATTACTGCACATTTTCTTACTGTTAAGAATTTGGACATTCCAACAATGCAATATTATTCAGATCAGAGTATAACTCCATAAAAAAATTTTTTCACCCATTATTTGGACCATATCCCGTTGGTTCCATCTCTTAGCCCTTATCCATTCATCGAAGTATATTTTTGGACAATTTTCTTTTTTACCCATGGCCCTTTTCGGTTCCCCATCCATGACCCCATACTCGTAGCCGGGCTGGAAGCAGTTCAGCATGCAAGTGGTCTCGGTTGGCAGAGAAATAAAACTTAACAGATTCCAATACCAGCGCCATCAATACAATGATCCTCAATGGGAAAATCAAACAAGACCTCACCACCCGGCAGATTATTCTTTTTTGACACTCATAAGAAACGCATATCATTGGATAACCCTTCCTCTTCCTCACCCCACATCTTTGAAGGTGACCATTCTTCTCATTCCCATACCTTGCAAAAACATCACTTTTAATGTGACCTATGCCTTCCATGGGTGGATGTGACCGAATTTTATGGCTCGGATCCCATTAGTTGGGTAACCCAAATGGAACATTACTTCTCTTTATACAACATTCTAGATGACTTGGCCAAACTCAGATGTATGTGTTCTCCATCTTGATCAAGAGCGTTGGCAATGGTAGCAATGGAGAAAAAATTCGTCAAAGGGTATATTGCTTGGACTACAATTTGCTTAGTGAGCTTTATAGGCCTTTGTGCGGCCTCAACCATTTTGGAGCGTTTGACTAGAAAGTTGAAATAATTAGAACGATGGAACTTTATAGCGCCTTTGGTACGACTTTAGAATAGAGAGGGGCATGTCGGTGCTACCGCTTTTAAAGAGTGTTTTCTCCCGGCCCGACCTCAAGGATGAAATTTGGACCATGTCCTCGTGAAACAGAAGCGAGAAGTTGGTTGGAGGATACTAAAAGAGCTAAAAAAGCACAACAGTTTGTATCTTCTCAAAACTATAAACCCTCCTTCATCCCTCGCCCTAAACCGATTAGAATCCCTCTCCTCTGCTCCACTAAGATCCATAAATTGACCAGGGATAAAATATTTGAATGCCAACTCAAAGGCCTTTGTTATAGTACGGATGAAAAATATTTCCCGAGACACAAATGTAAATAACAAAACCTTTGGTCATCTCTGAGGAGATTTGAGGAAGAAAGATAGAAGAAACTCCCTCTATATGCAGGTCTGAATCGACATAACCCCTCCCTCGGACCCTCGCAAAGTAGAACAGGTCATTTCCCTCAATTCTCTGCGGATTCTCTGCTACCCAAACCCTAAAGCTAATCGGTTACATCAAGCATTGGAAGGTCATCATTCTAGTTGATAGTGGCAACACCCATAATAATTTTATTCATACGCCCGCATTGCCAAGAAACTCATTACATGTCTGTCAATGAATTTCAATCATGATTGCTGATAGGTGGTTCCATGAAATGTGGAGGCGTTGTGAAAATGTGTGTCTCCCAAATGGTGACTACCACATGAAATCCAATATGTTTGCTATCGACATGGGAGGTTGTGACATTTGTGCAGGTCTTGGTGGCTGGACTTTGGAACCATTCTCATGCTTAGGACTTGTATTACCAATTTGTTGAGGAGGCCACTAGTACTCGAGATTCAAAGAGACATCACCATTTAGTTCACGAGATCGTGGATTCCCATCGCATGGAAGAGCTGCTAAAAAAGGGTCATTCTGTTGTTATCACCCAACTCCATGCACCATCTGATAGAGACACCCCTCCGTGCATGAACCTCCAATCCATCCTTTAAACATCCAATTGGGTAATTCTCCTCTCCCCCAGGTCTCCCTCCTTCCCATGGTGTTCCATGATCATTCCACTCCCCTTGTACTAGGAAGCCTTCTTCCCAATATTAAATACCGTATCATCACCCTTTTCCCAAAAAAAGTAAAATTGAGAATGGTCCGAGAACTCCATAATGCAGGTGGTATCCATGTCTGAGCCCTATTCTGTCTCTTTTATGAGTCATGGTCACAGAGACAACAGGTGTGACTTCCCGTGCCCTCAACAAACACCATCAAATACAAATTCCCATTCATCATTGATGACCTCTTGGATTGAATTGAGTGAAATACAAATTCTTCACTAAAAGCTGGATCTTAGTTAGGGCTACCACCAAATCACACATTATGAAAGAGTAAGATATTCCCAAGACTTCCTTTAAACTCATGAGGGGGCCACTATGAGCTTTTGAGGTCATGCCCTTTGGCTTATGTAATGCCCCTCCACCTTTCAAAGACCCTCATAATCATGTCTTACATCCTTTTCTCCACCATTTTGTCTTAGTTTTCTTTGATGATATCCTCATCTTATAGCAAAGGCACTGTACAAACCATCTTTCTCATGTGGTCGAAGTTCTCCATACTCTCTCGATGACACCAACTTTTTTCTGAAGCGATTATGGAAAATGTGCTTTTGGCACCTTAGAAGTAGAATGCTTAGGTCATCTGGTTGTAGAAGATGAAAGTGGGATCCTAAAAAGGTTGAGGCTATGCAAGACTGGCCTTACCTAAAGACTCTTAAGAGCTTACGTGGATTTCTAGGCATAGAGTATTATCACAGGATTTGTTGGGAATTATGGGAAGATTCGGCACCTCTCACTTTCTCTCCTAAAAGAGACTCTTTCACTTGGACTCCGATTTCGCGCTCAAGCTTTCAAACCAGATATAGCCATGTGCACCACTTCAGTCCTTGCCCTTCCCGATTTCACAAGACCTTTGGAATGTGATGCCTTAGAGGGAAAGGAATTGGTATTAGCAGCAGAGATTAGGCCTTTGGCCTTTACCAACAATCAACTATCTTGTGAAATAAATGCAGGCAAATCCATATGAAAGGAAATGTTGGCTATTACGCATGCCGTGGATCGTGGCATCCTTATCTATTGAGACAACACTTCCAAATTAATACAAACCTTAAAGGCCTCAAGTATTTTTTGGAACAAGGCATTTTCCTCCCCGAACAACAAAAATGGGTGACCAACTATTTGGCTATGAATTATGAGTTCATTTATAAGAAGGAAAAAGACAATAATGATTCTGGATGCACTTTCCCCAAAATATGAAGATGAATGATCCCTTTTTCTCTTTCATTCATTATACAAGATTGGCTCCAAGCCATTTTGCGGTAAACACAAGATCCCAAAAGTCAGCGGTTATTCAACAATTGTAGTCAATCCCATCTTCCCTAGGTTTTGGATCCATGAGGAATATATACAAAGGTGGATTTGTCTTTAGTAAACAATCAAAGCTTAAATCCACGGTACTTTCATGGCTTCATGCTACATTACAATGAGGGCACTCAGGTTCACCCAAAACCTGTGAGATTGGCGTTACATTTTTAAGGATGGTATGAAACATGACATTCATAATTTTGTATTTGAATGTGGCGTGTGTCAACACAGCAAGGGAGAAATGAACAGATCAAATGCATTAAAACAGCCGCTCCCAATTCCACCTACTATTTGGAAGGATATCTCTGGACTTTTGTTGCGGCTTTTATGATGGAAATAAATCCATCATCATGGTGGTTGTTGATTGCCTTTCAAAGTATGCTCATTTTGCGCTCTTCAACACGTTTGCATCCGGTAAATTTTCATGGATCAGATCTTCGAACTTCATGGCATGTCGCACTCTATTTTTTTTTATGGCGACACAACTTTCAAACAATTTTGGCAGAGCTGTTCGAATGCGGGATTGCATCTCAGCACAAGCTTGTATCCCCTGGTATTATTGAAAGCGAGGACTGTCAACAGAAGTGTTTGGAAACATATTTGAGGTGTTTTTTTCCTCGGAAAAAAAAATCGATTAGGCTCAATGGACACCTAAAATTTGAATGGTGGGTACAACACTTCATTCCATACAACTACCCGCATGACTTTTTTTGAAGTGATATATGGACAGAAGCCATCTTCAGTTCTCTCATACTTACAAGTGCCTCGAAGGTCAGGCGGTTGACCTAACACTTGTACAACTTGAGGAGGCTGTTCTGCATACCCATAAAGAGAATTTGAACAACGCGAAATCGCATGAAGCAACAAGCGGATCAGGGCACTCTGAATGTCAAATTGTAGAAGGGGATCAGGTGTTTCTTCGACAACAACCTTACAAACAAACTTCCCTCAAAGCCGAGCATTGTCAGAAGCTGGTGCCCAAATTTTATAGTCCTTATATACCGAGCATCAAGCATGTGGGACAAGTCACCCATCAGTTATTGTTGCCTAACATTTCGAAGCTACATCCTGTTTTTCATTTCCTTAAAGAAGGTGATTGGAGCTAGTGCCAAATTCAAACCAGCCTTCAGAGTTGAGTAGAAGGATCCATTTGGCTACAACCAAACCGTTTTGAGGACCAGCATGAGTGTTGCCTACGTCAGAGAACCATCAAGGAAATTCTAGTACAGTGGAAGATACAACTCCAACAGACACCTTGGGAACCAACTACCATTCTGCAGCAATTTCCTCATCTCGAACCTTGATGGTCCTTATACCGTGCTCAAGCATGTGGGACAAGTCACCTATCAGTTATTGTTGCCCAACCATTCGAAGCTACATCCTGTTTTTCATTTTTCATGCTTAAAGAAGGTGATTGGAGCTAAGTGCCAAATTCAAACCAACCTTCCAGAGTTAGCTAAAGAAGGATCCATTTGGCTACAACCAGAAGCCGTTTTGGACCAGCGTGAGTGTTGCCTACGTCAGAGAACCATCAAGGAAGTGCTCGTCCAGTGGAAAGATACAACTCCAACAGACACCACTTGGGAACCAACTACCATTCTGCAGCAATTTCCTCATCTCAAGCCTTGAGGACAAGGTTGTTTTTAAGGGGGCAGACATGTTAGGGTCCTAACCCACACATAGGTAGAACAATATATTAGGATTTAATAAAGATCAATATTAATAAGGCCTTTCAATAAAATAGAATAAGGCGGATGTAAGAAGACCTAATAGAAGTTTCTGCTTCTAGAATGATCTTCCTCTAGATGTTTCTTTTTAGTATAAATAGGAGTCAAGGGTATGAGAACCCTAGCTTGGAGATTATTGTAATAGAGCTCTGCACAACTGGAGGTTGCCCCCTCGAAGAGGCCTGTGAACATTGCTTTCAGATTCAAAGTGTTATTTCTATTGTTATTCTTATATCATTTTAGTGTTATTGTGGTGAATGTTCTGGTTATATTGTTGTTATTTTGCCATTACTAGCATTTTATTTATGTTCTGCATACATTTTATATCTGGTATATCACATAGAAGTAATGAGGAAATGATTATTCAATTGCACCAATTTTGGGCAAGAAACCTTGGGATTCTGTTACAATTTTGGGCAAGAAACCTTGGGATTCTATTGCAATTCTAGGAAAGAAACCTTGGGATTTTGTTGCAGGTATGCCACTTCCTGCACCAAGTTCTATCAGTTGGTGGGGTTTCATCGTTGATGAGGCATTATTATTATTATTATTATTATTATTAAATATATAGATTTATAAATATGAATTTATTTTGGTTTCTTTTGTTGGAATCTGGTGATATAAATTTGGGCGAAATCCTAATTTTTCATTATTTAAATTACATTTATGAATATAATATCCCCCCCAAAAGACCAAAACCTAGAACATTTAGACTACGACACTTGGAGATTAAAAACTATAGTCAATAACAATAATGTTAAAAGGAACAAATTATGCATTATTACTGTTAAGGCATTTTCTAGTTTCTACAACTCTAGAAACCATAAACATATATTTTTGGCCAATAGAGATGTCAAATCATCCAGTTAAAGAGGGAGGAAGTCTCCAAACTCATCAATTTGTTTCTTGGGGTCCAAACACTCATTGCCAACTCTATAAAAAGTACTTTCCAACATCCTTTCTTATTCAGTTCCATAATTTTACTTTGAAGGAGCTTCATCTTTAGCATTGGGTTGCATT
>SNQJ01S0065825.1:4328-15129 GCA_010110895.2 Picea sitchensis | reverse complement strand
ATATGTATATGTAGATGTAGATGTAGATGTAGATGTAGATGTAGATGTAGATGTAGATGTAGATGTAGATGTAGATGTAGATGTAGATGTAGATGTAGATGTAGATGTAGATGTAGATGTAGATGTATATGTATATGTATATGTATATGTATGTATTATGTATGTATGTTCCGCAGTGGCATTTCCCGATCTGTTGATAGTCGGGGACGTTACAAATTGGTATCAGATCTAGTTTGTAGAAGACAAGGTATTTGGGTAACATTGCTCAGCAGGGGTGTTGATGGTCGGGGACGTTACAGAAATTAAGTAATTAAGTGAAAAGTTGTTTTAAGTGACTTTGAGTTTATAAAGTTGCTTTACTTTATTAAAAGGGTAAAAGGGTCGACAAAAGGGTGAATGAGGAAATAAAAGAGGAATTAGGGTGTGCTTTCTCATTATGCATTGTTATTTTATAAAAACGAATTAGAGAGAGCTCTTGTAGCTTTGGCTCTTGAGACAAAAAACCCTAGATAAGAAGATTGGTTTTGGTGGTGAGACCATCCACCCTAGCTGATCATGGAGAGAAAATCACTCATATCTTTTCATTGTGCTTCATTGTGGCCAAGATTTCATCATTTGGTAGTTTGGTTTTCTTTCGTAGAGGTCGATTTGGCTTGAGGAGGGTGAGTTTAGTTTGTGGTTTCTTTTTCTTTTGTTAGTGGGCCAAGTTACATTAGAGAGGGGTTGTCTTTCTTCTGCTAGGCTGAAATATCTTGCAGGTAGGTTGTATCCCTTTGTGGAAGGGCCGATTTCTTCTTTGCTAGTCGATTTTTGTGTGTGGAGGGCGCTATCGCTTAAAGGGGGCAAGATCTAGAGAGTACGGTTTGTATTCCTTAGTAAGAAGACCACACTTTTTTGCATGGGGCGAGATTGTAGAGCAGGGGGATTGTTCATCCTTGCTAGAGTCGCCAATCTTCTGAGCAAGCTGAGTTTCCTAGTTGAGGAGAGATGCCATTTCCGTGGGCCGATTTTTTCATTGTGGGGAGTCATTCCCTTTCAACACAAGACTATATGATGCTCAAATAATGCCTAGCTTGTAACAATATAGAGAAATGATAAAACTTGGTATTCATCCATTGTTATTGGTGTTTTTGTGAGTTATTTCTATTTGCAATCCATTGTTATAGTATTATATGCAATGTGAAAACACCTCTTGGCATCCAACCCTCATTATCCACTTAAAACACAATTAAAATAACCACCAACAAACATCACAAACTAAAAAATAGCATTCAAAGAGATTTTACAATGAAAATTGGACATGAAGACAAATTGTTTGACGAAAGGTCTAACCCAAAAAACCATTAAAATACTACAACAATAACATAAATTTCATTACAACCGTAAGGGGGGAATACTACATGCTTCCACCAAATAGATGCTTTTCTATTCAAATAAAATATAGCCACTCTATCCTTCATATTCCAAGAATGATCATGAACTTGGGAGTATTTTCACATCCCAAGAACCTAAGCCTCAACTTCTTGTCTATATTTGATCTCACCATCCAAAGGTAGGTGGTTTTATTTTTCTGAATTATCCCTACAGACAATCTTTGGAATGCCTCTTCTTCCTATGCCTATGAGAAGAATACTTTGAACTACTAGTGATTGAAACTTCAAAGTTTGTTGTCTCCTTATCAAAGGATTCATATGGTGTATATGTCCCACCATTGGAGATCTAACCTTGGTACTTTGAAATATTTTTCTCAAATGACTCTTACTAGCATTGCTTAAAATATTTCCTTGATGCATTTGTCTCTAAATTTTTGTCAAATTTCACAATATAGTATCTTATAATTGATTCTCTTCCTCCTAAGCTTTGATTATGTTTTCATTATCTACCCTACAACTTTGAATTTCTACTCTCAAAATTTTCATGGTTTTCTCCATGTTTGGATTGGTTTCAAAATTTTTCCTTCCATTAAACTTAGTCTCCATTTCTTTCCCTTGCATATTTTTACTTATGATATTTGCTACAAATCCTCAAAGATTGTGTATATCTTTCGTGTCAACAATTGCTCAATTCCACATGACTAGTTTTCTTATTGTACAATAGTTTCTATGTAGAAAGACAATCTATTAGCTTTAACAACAATAACTTACCATTCTGACATCCCATAATTCTTGTAAATGTTTTCATGCTATTATTTATGTATTTGAGCCCATACTACCCCCATGTTGTAACCAAGGGTTCTAATACTAATTTGTAGAGTATACCCTATACTAAATCATCAAAATAGAATTTATTAGTCTAACTTTTAAGTCAAATTGTGCGCACAATCAAATTTTAACTAAAACTCTACTACTAAGACAATGTGGACCCGTAATCCCTCAAATCAAACCATTTGAACGCTTCAACCTTGAAATGGTTTACACTTGTTTACTAGTTATGTGAAATGATAATAGCAAACCTTGAAATGGTTTGAACTTGTTTTCTAATTATGTGAAATGATAATAGAAAAGATTATTGGAATCCTTACTTTAATAACTCCTAGGAATGCTAGTTTGATCTTTGTTATTTTAAAAGCTTTTCCTTACGTATGTTTAGATTAGTTTGGTGAAGCATCAATCGCTCTATCTCAAGAGTTCTCCAAATTAGATACAAATACTTGCCAAATTTCCAATGTCCATTTTCGTAATTAACAACAAGACACAATAATATTGGGAATATGAAACTTACGTTCATTAAAGCCATGTGTTTTGAGAGGGTTTTTTTCTTTTTCTTAAATCTATTTAAGAATTATAAAATGCAAGCCCCTTATAGGCATAAGTTCGTAAAATTCTATCTTATCCAAACATTTTAGGAATGCAAAATCATAGCTTTATTAGGCACAAATTTTGATTGGAATGCCCCTTAAATAGAACGACTCGTGGAAGGCAAAATCGTAGCACTTATACGCATATTTTCAAAGTTGAATTTTACCTTTTCAAAAAAAATTGGGAGCGAAATTGTGGCTTTTTTCAAGGCACTATTTTGAAGTAACGTATTCTCCTAGTAAAAAAATTTTAGGAATGGAAAATAAATTATAGTTTGTTGAACACAAATCAGAGAGATAACACCTTCGGCAAGTCATTATTAGTGATGGTAAACCATAGAATTTGGGTTAGTGGAGCTATTTTATGGATTTTCTATGAAAAACATAGGTTCTACTTGAAATTCATGGTTTTAAAATTTTGCTGTCTGCTATAAACATGGAAGAATAAATTAGCATAATTTTCCAAACTAATAATTTGTATTTTTTTGCAATTTATTTATAGATTTTAAAATTTTAAACCTTTTTAATGACAAAATGAATATCTAAATCATACATTTGTCAACTCAGTTACAATGAAAATCAATAGATTTTAAACCCTTCCTAATGACAAAATGAATATCTAAATCATACATTTGTCACTTAGTTACAATGAAAATCAAGATATTTATACTCTTGTGAGTTTTACTCATGAGATTTAACGATAGTTTATAAGGAACCATTGGTTATCCAACAATCATTCAATCTATGAATTTTACTATAATTCATATTTGCATAGCAACACTAATTTTACTATTTTTAATAAGAACTCCATCCCCATTACAAGTGAGAAAACTTATATTAATCATAATGGCATATAAAGAAGTTTTAATACATTTATTCATAAGCAACACAACTTTATAATAAATTATGACAAGAAATTTTCATAATAGAGATAAAACATTTATCATATCAATAAGTAGATCCAATAAATTCATTAAGTGTAAGCAATTTTCCCTAATCATAGATAGTCCTCTACGGATGCCACCCCCTAGCCAAGTTATGAGATCACCATGGTAAAGGGAAATAATTTCATGATTTCCAAGTCACACATTCCATCCCAAATGTTTCCAATATCATTAAAAATTGAAATTCATTGCAGTTCTATAACTAAGCTTCCAAAACTAATCTTCTAATCAACAGGTAGTTATGTCACTTCCTCTACTACCCCATACAACAAAAGAATATACACCTTTCTTTGCGCCACAATTCCTTAGGAATCATCTTTTTTTTCAGTGCTCTTCATTATGTGCAGTAGGAGCCAAAATTACTCTCTACTTTCAAATTCAATCTTAGCAAAATTGGTTCTTGGATATTTAATTTTCAGCGATTTATAGAATAATGGAGATGATTCTCTATTCGGCCTAGTCTCTCTTGCTACACTATAGTCTCCTCCACAATAACTCTATTTTTTTTCTTTATTTCTACCATTATTTCACAAGTTCTAATTGGTTTTCATGAGATAGTATTCTTCTATCCTAGAGAGAGTGCATAGCTCCTAGAAAAAAAAACCTTTCCTTACAAATAACCTCCTTTCTTCACGATTGATGAGAGGGAAAAAGAATCATATTCAAACTCTTCATGGATGCATGAAAATAAGAGGTAGTTAGAATTCCCAAAAAAGATAGAGTCTTTCCACTCCTCACTCTCATCCCACTCTCATGTTTCCATTAAACTGAGAGCTACAAGCTTCAACAACATTAAGAGAGTGAGGTTGGGAATAAGGGTCATGGTAAACATAAATTACAAGATTAAAATACATATGTGGTTAGCATTAATAATCATCCTTTTGGACCTCCTCATCTCTTCCCCTCTAATGTGCTCATAGCCCCTTGGTTTATCTTTCTCAGTCATCCTTCGACCTTTTATTAATCTTCAAAGTAATAATTACAAGTTTTCAAAATTACCATGAAAAATCTACCTCGTGGTATATAGGATTCATAGTAATGAAAAGTTCAAAACATTCAAAGAGTTGAAATGGGATATATATATATATATATATATATATATATATATATATATATATATAATATGGTGGAACCTAAATGTCATCATATGAATCTATTTATAATGTCATCATATGAATCTATTTATAGTCAGAAAACCCCCTCAATGGCTTGTGTATTTACCAAACACATCTAAGGTTCAAGAAGTGGATTGTACACTTTAGATGACACACTTTACACTAAAGAGATCATTCTTTGCATATTCAAGGACAATCTAATCTTAGCTCAAAACATAACGAAGCAATGTGCTAACTAGTATCGCTCTTAGCACTCTTCTCCATAAGGGATCAAGTTTTTCTTTGTCTTCAACCTTATAAGAAGACGTCTCTCAAAGACAAAGACCACAATAAGCTAGTAGTAAAGCTCTATGGAACTTATCAAATCCTCTAATACATTGGATAAGTTGCCTATCTCTTCCAACCCACTCAAGCTCCATCGAATATTTCATGTGTTCTATTTGAAACAAGTAATGGGGCCAAACTCTCACGTTCATATTAGTCTTCAAAAACTTGATAAAAAAATCCATTCAGCTCTAGCAGGAGCACTTCTAACTACCAGAGAGCACCGACTATGCCAATACATTGTCCTAGAAGTCCCAATCCAATTAAATTATATGTAACCAAAAGATGTCATGTGCATCGAAGGCGGGACAAACAATGGGAGGCTAGGCGCGTGACAATGCACAAAGGGCGTAGAACTTGCCCAGAAATTCGAGATTATGGAGCTGCCGAATGAAGGGCGTCGAAACGTTGGGCGGTTCCAGAATTTAGAGATCCGGGGTTTTCATTAATGATATCCGGAAAAAACAGGATAGGAGAATCTGACGCAGCCGCGATGCTTTACGTCGAGAACACGAAACACTGTTACTGTGGAAGACACAGGCAGGTATAGCTCCCCCTTATTTGACAGAAGTTGCCTCCTAATTGGCCCTTTACTCAACTGGAATTATTGAACTTTATGAGACGTCAAATTTGTTGGAAATTTAATGATGTAACAGTGTTTTCGGCGGTTTTCATCCATTTTTGACATCTGTAGCTCGCTATTAATTGACAGAAATTGCCTACTAATCGGTCCTTTACCCAAATTTGGTGGACATTTAATGATGCAACATCGATTTTCTGGAGGTTTTGGTCCATTTCTATCTGAAAAATAAGTGGAAGGGGTGAAACTTTTAGTACCTCAGTCGGAAAAATGGCCTACATTCTAGAAGTTTTTTAAATTTTTTTAATTTCTAAATACATTAAATTATTTTGCGAGTTATGCTTTTTTTTTTTTGAATTTTTTTAATTTGAAATTACATTAAATTGTTTTGCGAATTATGTACCTTTTTAATATATAATTACATTATACTCTTTCATTTAAATTTATAATTTTTAAATAAAAATACATATTTTTAACATTACATCTATTCAAACTATATTCGATATTTTATTAAAAAAATAATAATTAAATTGCAGTCAAACTATACTCGATATTTTATTTTAAAAAATAAGGATTGAATTAAATTACAGCCAAACTCTAGACTACCTTTCCATAATCGACAACCCTTTTGTGACTTGATTTCGTAGCCCTCCTCAATAATTAAAAGGATATATATAATTTCAAGAATTTAATAATAAAAATATAGAAGGTAGATAGATCTGACAAATAGACCATATGCCAATGAACTAATGAAGGTGGCCAGATGCTCACGTGGGTTTACATGGATTTTCAATGTAGCATCTGGGTGTGATGATGTTACTTTTTCTTTTGTGTAATTTTGTTTTCTTTTTTATTTTTATTAAATATAGATAGTAGTTTAATCGTTTTATTTTTGGAGAGTTTTTTTACTAATTTTTTTTTTTTGCCTTTCGATGATGAATGGTTGGATCTGCAGATTTGAGTGGCTAAGGATTTTTTAGCATGTTGAATCCATTTATACATTCAAAAATACAATTTAAACAACACAAAATAGAAATTTTGTAGAGATTTACATCCCCCAATTCAAACAAAAAAAACCCAAAAAATAAAATTTTTACCAACACCAAAAAAAAATATGTAAAAGAAGTTTCTTGTTTCACAAACAAACAAGATATCTTATACATTAATTATGTAGAAAATATTTCTTGTTTCTTGTTTCACAAACAAACAAGATATCTTATACATTAATTATGTAGAAGATATTTTTTGTTTCACAAACAAACAAGATATAATATACATTAATTTAGTACTTAATTAAATTATTATTATTATATATTTACCCATCACATCCAAATTACTAAATTTTTTATAAATAATTTTTATATTTTATTAAATACATGAAGTATTAATTATATTAATCTTTGTTATATAAAACAACAAACAAAATATCTTATACATTAATTTGATACTTAATTAAATTATTATTATTATATATTTACCCATAATATCCAAATTACACTTTTAAAATTTCATATATTAAAAAATTACTAATTAAAATTTCATATTAGATATTAGATTTCATATGTGTTTTATTAAATGCATGAAGCATTAATTGTATTAATCTTTCTTGTATGAAGCATAGTAGTGTTCTTATGAATGAAGCCAATATACCAAGTACATTTCATATATGTTTTATTAAATGCATGAAGCATTAATTGTATTAATCTTTCTTGTATGAAGCATAGTAGTGTTCTTATGAATGAAGCCAATATACCAAGTACATATATAGGTAAATGATTTCGATAGCTAAGAATTATATATCAATGAATTAAAATAAGGTTTATAGATGCTCACATTTCATATATTAGAAAATTATTACTTAAAATTTTATATGTTAGATTTCATATGTGTTTTATTAAATGCATGAAGCATTAATCTTTTCATATATTAAAAAATTACTACTTAAAATTTCATATATTAAATTTTATATGTGTTTTATTAAATGCATGAAGTATTAATTGCATTAATTTTTTTTTATAAAGCATAGTAGTGTTCTTATGAATGAAATCAATATACCAAGTACATATATAGGTAAATGATTTCAATAGCTAAGAATTATATATAAATGAATTAAAATAAGGTGGTTAGATGCTCACAATTTATATATTAAAAAATTATTCTTAATTTTTTTTTTCTAATAATCCCCTTCTATAAGAGGAGGGTGGGAGGGTGGGGTTTATTAGAAAAAAATATATATTATGAGGGTGGGAGGGGGACTTATTAGAGAAAAAGTACATATAATATATACTTTTTCTTTAATAAACTCCCCTCTTAAAATTTCATATATTAAATTTCATATGTGTTTTATTAAATACATAAAGCATTAATTGCATTAATCTTTCTTGTATAAAACATAATAGTGTTCTTATGAATGAAGTCAATATACCAAATACATATATAGCAAATGATTTTGATGGCTAAGAATTATATATCAATGATCTAAAATAAGATAGCTAGATGCTCACATTTCATATATTAGAAAATTACTACTTAAAATTTCATATATGTTTTATTAAATAAATGAAGCATTAATTGTATTAATCTTTCATGTATGAAGCATAGCAGTGTTCTTGTGAATGAAACCAATATACCAAGTACATATATAGGTAAATGATTTCGGCAACTAAGAATTATATGTCAATCTTTCTTGTATGAAGCATAGTAATGTTCTTGTGAATGAAGCCAATATACCAAGTACATATATAGGTAAATGATTTCGACAACTAAGAATTATATGTCAATCTTTCTTGTTTCTTGTATGAAGCATAGTAGTGTTCTTGTGAATGAAGCCAATATACCAAGTACATATACAGGTAAATGATTTAGACAGCTAAGAATTATATGTCAATGAATTAAAATAAGGTGGCTAGATGTTCACATGGATTTTTAATGGAGCATTTATGGTGTGATGATGTCACTTTTTGGTGCAATTTCAATGGTGGATTTATTTTTATGCAATTTTAATGGAATATTTATTGTGTGATGATGTTATGTTTCTTTTTGGTGCAATTATGTTTCCTATGTACACTTTTATAATTTTTTTGTCAAATGATAATGTATGCATCAATTTAATATTTAATTTGATGTTTATTATTATTATATATTTATCCATCACATCAAAACTTAAGGACTTATGTGTTTTATTATTAAATGCATGAAGTATTAATGACATTGATCTATATGAAGTATAGTAGTGTTTTTATGAATGAAGCAACAAATACCAAAGATAATGATGCTTTATACTTGTTGGACAACATAAATTTTAGAGACAGATCTTCTTATGGAGAAGCATTTAAATTTAATGGAAATAATTTATGTTAAAGTATTAGAAAAAATTGAGTTCTAAAATGGGTCTTCTAAGGAAAATTATATAAAATAGTTAAAATAATAAAATAAGAGTTATGAATTTTCAAAAGGAAAGAAGGAAACTACCTTTTTAATCACATTTTCAACTTATCTCCTTACATGTTTACTCAAATTTAAATTATATGTACTCATTAGATACATAATTAAACTATGCATCCAATAAGTACCCACTTGCATTCTTTGGTAGACACACGAAGATAAATTGGAAATACATGAAAAAACATGTTTCTTTTCAAGAAACACAATTTTTTTTTCCATATATTTCTAGTTTATCTTAACATGAGTCTATCACAAGTACATAGAGTAAGTATTGGATGGATGCAAAATTTAATTTCGCATCCAATGAGAGGCTACAATTGAAATTTGAGTAGATCTGTAAGGAGATAAGTAAAAAATAGTTTTTTTCCCCTCCTTATCCTTATAGTTGACATCATCATCTTGAATCCTACTAGCTCTTTTAAAGTTATTATTGATAACACATTTTTTTAGGCTCATTTTTTACCTCAAAATTTTTATAATTCTTCATTGGTTTCAAATTATTCAATGCATACACCTTCCATAAGGTCAAGTGCTCGATTGAGGAGAATGTTTTGTTATTGCGACCCAAAGCATTGGACACGTTTTAGGTATTTCATTTGAACAACTAACACATATTGAAATCTAGTTTGTTTAGTAAGCTCGTGCCTCCTACTCCAAATGATCCTTCAATATAGATTACCCAAAGCACGATTTATCATTGTTGGTGTAACTACCCATTAGGGTGTTGTCTCAACACTTTTAAAAAAAATACTAATTAACCTAGAAGAACCATATACCACAAGTAGGTCAGATCTAGAATCTTAAAAAATATATATATGTAAGCCAGGAAATACAATATGTGAGGAGCATGCCAAAAAATCCCATAAAGAACATGAAATTGTACTATCAACCAATGCAACAACAAGAAGTAGGTTTTAATACTAATGCGTACATGAACTAATAGCTTGTAGAAGTGCAAGGTTGAGCCAACTACACTCTAGCTCCCATAAAGCATACTATAAATAGATCCCATGACCCAGTCTTCAACAACTCTCATAAAGTATAATATGAAAAGATCCCATCAATCAGTGTTCAACAAAAAACTCCCATAAAGCATAATATGAGAAGATCCCATGAACTAGTCTTCAATAAACAGGGAGAAATCACACCAAGGGTTGATTTTCCACGCAGCTGATGGAACCACCTTCACATGTGTTTCCCCCTAAGCAAGGCTCAAACTCAATGAGGTAATGGGAATCACCATTCAAAAAATATCTAATGAATCCAACCCAAATTTGTTCGAGAAAAAATGATTTAGGCTTCCAACAATTTAGCCTAGGTGTGGTGGAGAGGCTCTTGGACTTGCAGCACCTCCAAATCCTGCAAAATTATAGTATGCAAGGGTCTTACTACCATCTTCATCTGGTGATTACAACCACACAACAGTGGCTCCCCCTTCAAGCAAGGATCTTACTACCACCTTCAACGAGTGATTACAACCACACAATAGCGGTGTCCTGCTCTGCAAGGATCTTATTACCACTTTTAGTTGGTGATCACAACCACACAGTAGTGGTGGCTTGCAATTTGGGCCCAAATAAACAAGTGCAAGGAGCCA
>SNQJ01S0065824.1:0-16518 GCA_010110895.2 Picea sitchensis | reverse complement strand
GACACTTACAAAATACAAAAACTCACTGAGATTTGAGCAACAAAACATTTCAACATTATGAATTTCCATTATTACAACAATAAATCAATATTCAACTTCCTACAGTCTACATCTAATGGTAGCATCCTAATACTCTTTTTCTTTTCAGTTTATATGTCGTCCTTCTCTTCTTTAGTATTGATTTACAAAAATTAGGAGTTACAATGATGAAAAGCACTAGATTTGCAACAAGATGTTAATAGAGGAATTGTTGGAAATAAATTAAAATATAGAAAAGATGCTACAACTACTTCTATAAAATACAGAAGATACAAACAATATCAAGCTAAGGAAGGGACTCCTTAGACAAGGCACTAGTCCACAAATGCACTAGGGCACTTAAATTCTCAACACGTTGTTATTTGGACAAGAACGAAACAAAACTTTCTATTAAACGAAAATGTGCAGATCAATACAATTTTGTTCACAAAATTTATTTTGTTTTTCTTCGTCCCTGGCTCAAAGAGTGGGGGGTTTTATACACAATGGTTTCTTCATAAATTAACTACGATAATCAATGTACAACCATTAGAATCAAGTTATCTCATCTCATTACATTGTTTTATCCAAACGATGGAAAAAATTAGGTGCATGTCGACTAAATCAACCATATGGAAAGTGGTGGATGAGTCATCCATTCCCTTCTAGCACTTAATTTCCCTTGTCATGTTCTTGCATGGTTGTTGACTAACTGGTTTATCCATGGATGATAGCTATGTGGTTTATTGATGAGCTATGACGACAGATGCATCATTACAACACCCGTCTCAGAGTTGCAACAACAGTCCTGTAGTGAGAGTTGCAACAACGGTGAGGCAAGAGTTGCAACATAGTGAGATTCTCTCACTGAGAGTTGCAACATTGATATTTGTAGCAACAAGAGTTGCAACAACGACCAGAGTTGTAGTAGCTATGATCGAACAAGGAGTTACAACAACTCATTCTCAGGAATTGCAACTCTTGTGTTGGGAAGGCATGTGCAACCTTGTTCTTGTATACCACTTTTAGCACAAAAGGTGATAATCTCCTGAAAATGCATAAGAATAGGTATTGAAATGGCATGTTGAGAGAATACTTATACCTTGACCAAAATTGCATCAGTGTGGATGAAAAGGATTTTAAGATGGAATGGAAATGGGAAAAAGGGTGTACAAAAGTATTGGACAGGTGCTACAAAGATGTCAATTTGAGCACCTGTCTTCTCTCAAAGCTTTCAAGGGAGGTTTGAAATATTTAGGTGTCCACCTCAAGCTGGATAAATATCGTTTTGGATACTATGCTTGGATGGTCAAAAAAATTGAGGCTCAGGTGTCCATTTGGGTGAATACATTAATTTCTAAGAGAGGGAGAATTGTTCTATTGAAATCCATTCTTGAGAGAATTCCAATCTTGTATACTTCACTTGTCTCCGTACCCAAAGGCATCCTCACTAAAATTCACAAGATCAAATTTCAGTTCCTATGGTCTGGTCCTCGTGCTTCAGGCAACATCTTGCTGGTTAAATGGAGTCATTTGGCTCTCCCTAAGGACCTCGAGGGGTGGGAGATAAAGAATATATACACATTTTTTCTCAGGCGTTGACAGGAAGGTCCCTGTGGAGATTTATTCAAAGTGATTCCCTATGTGGTAGAGTTTTAAAGTCCAAATATCTCTCAGGGTTGTCCATTGCTAAATGAATAAGGCAGCCTCATAAGTCTTCGAAAGGGTTGATTATTAGGAGATCTCTTGTCTCAACCTTCCCCTTGGTGGGGCCATGGGTAGTTTGAAAAGTAGTAAATGGGAAAGAGATAAGGTTGGGAGAATATCCCTAGGTGGGCTCTGAAAACCATTATCTCTTCTCTGATCCACTCCTTCGGGTGTCTCAGTCAGCGGGTCTTTTTTCTCTATATGATGTTATTTTCTATGTATCCTTAGCCTTTAGGGAGGCTTGGATGGAGTTCCACTAAGGATCTTGGATTATTTGGTGCTGAAGTGACATAGTGGAACCATAATATTGGTCTTCTTGTATCAAATTTGATCATACTTAAAGAATATGATCTCGACATCCTTTGTTGGTCTAAAACTCCTCATACTGGGGACTACAGAACCAAGATTGGCTATAAAGTTAAAATGGAGTGGTGTTTTGAGGGTAAAAAATAGTGGTGGTGGAGCCTCATTTGGAAACTTAATGCTCCCCTGAAAAGAAAAATAACTTTGTGGTTGGATTTAAACAATAAATTGTTAACATGGGATGTTAGCCTTAGAAGGGGCTGGGTGGGCCTAAGAGGTGTTCTTTGTGTAAAAATGATGTTGAATATTCATATCACATTTTTTTTGGATGTTCTTATGTAGTGTAGGTATCTAAGTTGGCTGCATCGATTCTCAAGTTGTCATCTTCTTGATCTAAGTCGAGTTTGGAGGAGTGTATAAAAGATTGGCTAGTGGGCGCAATAGTGAAATAGTATGAAGGGATCCCATGCATCTTAGTTCAATGTATATGGTGGGATTGCAATTATTTTGTCTTCAAGAATGAATTTATTTGGCCATATGTTACTACAAATCTTATTGGGAAGATGGCTAAGGAATACATTGTTGAAACTAAAAACTAGAGCCCTAGGATGTTATCCATGCTTGCTCTTGATTTCCAATCTCCGTGGGGGTATTTTGATAGAGCCAACTGACAATGTTTCTATATATATTCTATTTTACTAGGAACACTCATGCATTTTATCTTATTGACCATAGCTCCAATGTACTTGTGATATGTCACACACTGTGTGTGCGAGCTACAAATTCTCAGGTTGCACTAGTTTCCTAATATGCTCCTATAAGAAGGGCATTACATTTCTATCTAAGAAACGAAATGAAATTGCAGAAAATGAAACACACCATACTTGCAGAGAAGTAAACACACCATTATTGTGGGAAAATTAAACACACTATTCTTGCAAAAAACAAACAAGAACTAACCTCGAAGTCTTATTACTTCGAATCTAATGTATGGATCCTATGAGAGTTATACCATTGGTGATCTAGTCTTGTGATATCAATTCTCTTGCTATGTCACTAGAATATCACTACAAGTGTGTCCTTGTAACCTATTTCTACAACCAAGCATTCTAAAGCAAGTAAATTCTAAGAACAAATTCTCTACGTGAGATCTCCAATTCAAGCTAAATTACAAGATTATCTATGAACAATGTGGATTGTAATTTCTACCATATATACATAACCACAACTTGCAAATGGAAATGAGCAAAGTAAAATTCGAATGGTAAAATAGATAAAGAAATAAAAACTAATCTGTGTACATTAGAGTGAATACAACATTCCTCTATATATCCACAACTCCTATTCCTTAGAGTGGGCCCCCTCTAGAGAGTGGGGAGTTGTGATCTATTACAACGACACTAGCAACTAAAAATCAGAACTCACACATTCAAGAGATAACAAACAAATAATGCAAAGGTCTGGGCACTCTGCCTTTTATTCTTGAAACTCCAATTATTTTACATTATCTTTTGAACACCATTCCAATGTCCAAATTGCCCTCTTGGGGCCAAATCTTATATAGATCTAAGAATGGGTCGAATCCCATGTAAAACAACCAAATAAAAAACGAAACCAATTGTCTAAACACAGAAAACTTAAGATCCACACCAAGCTCGATATAAGGCAGGAAAGAGCTCGATCCATGCTCATGTGGGGAGCGTGGTTGAAGAGGAATCTAATTAAAACAACAAAAATAATCTTTGATATGCCCAAGATTCCCAAACAACAAATGGAAAGCAAGATCCTTGTCTAAATGTGCTCCAAATGAGACCCACGATCCATGGAAATGGTTACTTTTGGAAGAAACAACCTCAACAGCTTCCAAAAATGGAAAAAAAAAGTAATAGCACCCATGAGCCATGAGACTCTCCACATGGTCGAATTTCCTGCTCAAAGATCCTTCACAACCAATGTTATAAATGCCTAGAGGTTTTATTGCTAATCTAAAGAGGGTGTGTGCACTTCATACCATAGGTTAGGCACATAAATTTAAAAATGAAAGAAACTTAATCAAACATCCTAATCTATTTGATAGAAAATTAACCAAAACATAGTTCGCTAATCCAAAGAGCCAATTCAGCGTACAAAAAGTTAAATGAATGACAAATGAGTGTGCAAGTGGAGCGGAAATAGGGTAAAAGAAAGGTGAAGTCGCGATTAAAATATACCATATTAAGGGCCTAACATCTCCTCCTTCCGGAGAATCAATTCAAGAATTATTTGTAGAAGCAATGTTATTATGAGCACTACTATGAAAAGAAGATGTGGGAATTTTTCAAACTCAAGTTGGGAAATACGACTATGGGAGAAAATGAAAAGAAAATTTTGGGGATGTTGAGGTATGTTAGTTATCTACTTAGGCATGCCGATCCTGATAAGAGATTCTGACATTTTTGAACTATTGGAATATTTTATGCATCTGAACTTGATTCTGAATCAAGATCCTGCAAATTTGGATACATTTTTATTCAGATTGACATGGATGAAAAAAATAATTCAATTAGATAATTGAAATATAAATAAAATCTGAACTTATTGAAGATGAAAACGGAGAACTCTGCGATGGAATTTGAGCAATATGGAATGAGTTGGAATTTGAAGAATTGACCATTTGATACTATAATAAGATTTTCTCCCTGCATTTGAGAAAAATCGGATAATTTTTTAAGAATAAGGTGACTTTAAGCAGAAAATGTATACTTTGAAGTATTGCAAGTCATGTATACTAAAATATAATTTAAGATGAATATACTATTTATGTGCAAAAAAAATTAATATAACTTTTAAATCATAAGGATGTGTTTATTTAAACAAAATGCACAGGCGTGTCTATAACAATATAAAGCATCAAGGCATTTAATTACTAACCACACCAGTTCTCAAGATTTCAAATAAATAAATAAATAATTTATGATATCGATGCTCCAAAAACATTTAGCACACTGGTGCTTTGTATAAACAAATGCACTGGTGCGTTATATTAATAAACACATCGGTGTTTTGAAAAACTTAAAAAAAAACGTGACTTTGTTTTCTTACCATTAAAAAATGAGTGGGAATTTATTTTTCAAAAATTTAATTTTATAAAGTCCTTTAAATAGTAAGAATATATTCACTATTTCATTATTTTGCCAAAATTTACAGGGGATATATTTGCAAGAGAGACATATCGAGGAGCACTGTGGAGTAGCAGAATACTTTGGAACAACATAATTATTCAAAAGATCAGAATTTGAAGGGTATGGCGACTCACTCAAAACCATTTTCATAAAGTCATTTAAATAGTATTAAGCTATTCACTCTTTCATTATTTTTCCAAAATTGACAGGGGAGAGATCTACAAGAGAGACATACCAGAGAGCACTATGGAGCAATAGAATACTTTGGAACAACATAATTATTCAGAAGATTAAAATTTGAAGGGTATGGTGATTCACTCAAAACCCTTTTGGAGCAACAAAATTATTCAGAAGATCGTAATTTGAACAATTTTGTGACTCACTCAAAACCTTGCATAGTAGAAATTTTAAATTTTACTGTTGATTTTAATAATAATTTTTTTTACAATTTGTATCCCTATTTAGATTTAGTTAAAATTCAGATTAAAAGATAAAAATAAATAAAAAATAAAAAAATTGATACTTACCTTAAACCCTTGCTTCTTCTTGCTTATGTGACTGCAAAATTCTCCTTAGGATTTAACTCCCTCTATCACTTAACAATTAGGGTTTTTCATTTTAGGCATTTTAGATTTAATGGGTTTGTGTTTCTCTATATCAGGTGTTTGGCATGTGATGCAAGGGGACCACTTATTGCATCGAACCCAAACTTTGTCGTCCCTATCATGTTTTTTTAAATGGTTTATGGTTATCAGTGCGCGGATTTGACTATAACGCATCGCTGTGCTTACTAATAAAGCACACCAGAAATGCTGTAACATAATTTTTTATAAAATTTTGTTCATCGGTGTGTAATTTTTTTTGGTTAAGTTTTTTTGTTCATGGTATTTTTTTGTTTTCGTTTTTTTACTCTATGCATAGTGCTATTATCGATACATATCACACCATTGTAATTTAAAGTATTCTTTAAAAAATGTTGTTTTTTTTTTGTTGGTGTGTTTCCTATATCGAACGCACCGGTGCTTTCATATTATTAAAGTGCACTGGAAACCAATTTTTTTTTTAGTTGAAAATTATGTGATTTATTTATAAAATATATAAGTAATAGCTTCTGTATTGAATGGTATAGGTTGTATATTGATAAAACAAAATGTATGAGAATAGTTCAAGTAACAAAAATTATGATCAACACAATGATAACACATCCAAAAAAACAAAAAATGCAAGTTCTTTGTAAATTCTATACAAAATTAATATGTTTGAACTATATGTAAGTTTAACTAATATGTATTGGTTAGTGTGTGTCATGCATAGCCACAAAATGAGGAAGCTTGATAAGATTCTTTGTAATCCAAGTACAGAAGAGCGTAAAATCTTGATGAAAAAATTGCAAAATGATGAATCAACTGAATGAAAAAATATTATTCAATATGAGTTCTTTTTTTAATTTTCATTAATAATATACTTAAGAATATTAGATAACATGTTTCAAACAATCTATTAGTTCACATATGTTTAATGTTCTACAGGGACCAACAACGAAGGAACAAAATGTCGTACTAAGAAAATAGAAATTATAGAATATGTAAATGATGATGAATTGGTTCTTATCTCATTTGGAGTGGTGCTAGAGGTTAATGAAAGGGGGGGTAAATTTTACAAAACTATGAGGGATATAGTGGAATGAACATAAATATGTACATTCCACTTACAATACAAAAATCAATCCAATCATTCCAAGAACCAGGTTATATCTAAACTACAGGAAGCGTTTCCAGAGCAACATGGTCAATGAGACCTGTCAGACTTGCAATAGAAAAAACATACAACAACAAAAAAAATAAGTCAAAAAGTAATATTCCTAAAAATGTTTTTCTAGAACATGTATATATTACTACAAAACATTAATTTATTAATATCAATTTTGTTATATTTAGTTTTCATATATCAATATAAAAATAGTTTAATGTCATGTTACTTTTTTTTAGGAAGATTATGAAAATCTCAAATGATCAACAATATGATATCTAAAATATGTCAATAGGAATGTCCAAAAAAATGTAGAAGGAGATGGTCAAAGAAATGGACATAATTGCATCGCAGGAGGAGCCATCTCAACAACAATGTGCTTCAAATGTATGAAATCATTGAATTATTCTATTAGGTACATATAGATAAATAATTTAGCATTAAATATTATTTTTCAAGTATTTTCTTGCAGGAAAGAAAACAAAATGGAACCCGTTCAACACATAAAGCGAGACGACAAGGAAGAAAAGGGTTGATAGCAAAGTTTGTGAGTAATTTCATTTTTAAGTTGTTTTACAACAACTATCCTTGAATGTATTCAAACATGTGATAACATACAAAGAAGAGTCATCGGAAGAATTGATTGACATTGGGTTAAGTATGGGTTGTGAGTATATGTTGGCATATCAAAATTTAATTTTGGAATTTGTAAGTATCTATGTTGTTTTACTTCTCTCATTTTATAATTAATGGAACAAAAAAAATCTTTTATAATAAATCTATGATTTATTATGGGGTATAAAACTTGCAGGAAACAAAGTATGGACATGTGTCAATAGAAGAGTTGTTGAAATAAGGCATGAGATTTTGTTTTGAAAGAATGTGTATCATCCAGGACTCAATTCTTTCTATGGTACATCGCTTTTCAATTTACATTCATGTATATTATTTATTTCAATTTTCATTATTCTCACCAAATGTAGATACACTCATTACACTTTGTTTTTATTTTTTTAGATGAAATTTGAAGAAAAGAAAAAAAATCAAGGCAATCAACAAAACATTCGGCCAAATAACCCAAGTCATGGAAGTAGCTCGAGCACTAACAACGGTTCCAACGAAGAATGATGATCAATATATTTGGATATCAATGCAAGCCATTGTATTTTTTGAAATAATTGTCTGTGAAAATCATACATTTTGTTTAATGTAATGGACATAGTGTCCCAATTGAAAGACAAGGGCTTACCAATAAGTGTCTCATTTTGTATGAAAATGAGCCTCTTATTCACATATAATAAAATACGTTTTATTTTATTCTATTATGTTGTCCAATGTCGTTGTGAAATGTGACATCATTGATTAAATATATGCATGATTAAATATTATAATGAAGAAATGTGAAATCTCATGATATAAAAAAATTAATCCAAACATCGTATCCAAATGCACTACTCAAAATTTAATTTATATGAATACTATTATAAGATATATGCCATTTTTTTTATTATTAACAATGGAATTAAAAATAACAATAATTGCACTGTCATAGGTCGATGTTTCTAAAAAAGGAAAATGAACATTGGTGTGTTTAATGCTAAAAAACACTGGTGTTGTAACAAAATGTTCACCAATGTGTTTAATGCTAAAAACACTGGTGCTATAACAAAATGTGCATTGTTGTTGTAATACAATGAACCAACATTGATCGTAATACTATTTTAACAACAACAATAATAATAATAATAATCAGTCTTCCGATGTGTTTAATTAAAATGGCGCATTGATGCTTCTGTATCATACTTCCACATCGGTGCATTCTAAATTTCATGCATCGATCGGGTTTATATTGTAATGTACCGGTTCATGGTATCATATATTCGACCGATGCATTGTTATTATTAAAACATCTATGCATTCTTAGTTATAAGAGCACTGGTTCCCCAATTTTTGTTTGTCTATCCCGGTGATTTCGGTGAAATGTAAACATCGGTGCTTTAAGTTTGAGAATGCACCGGTGTGTATACACCATGAAGCGCACCACCTAGAAAAACAAACGCTAAAACCTTTGGCCATGCATATTTTTTTAGTTATAATGAAGTTCCATTAGAATCTCCGCAAAAACATCCACTACCAAAAATGGATGTTTTAGCGAAGGTTTTTTTGACAATTTTTTCCAATTTTGTAACACTAAAAACCTCCGATATAACCTCCACTACAAGGTATTTTCTCTATAGTGTGAGAAAACCATAAACATCCAAAACCTTAACCCCGGGAGATGAAACACCAAAAGTTTTGTGGGCCCCGATGGGGGTAGTTGATACCTCAACTTCTCAAGGGTGTAACTTTTGCATATGATCTTCGTTTGGGGCACTCGATACACCATTGGAAAGGTATAGTTGAGGAATACATATGTTGTTTATCCTAGCATGCCCCTCTGACAACATGATAGTCGTTGTCAAGCCCAAAAAACATCATTTAGGGCCTCAAAACGGCCCTGGAAGTTTGGGACCCGAAAAAATGTAAAACAAATTGCCAAAATGGAAACTCTTATTTGAGCCAGTGGAATACACTACTGCATTTGGGTCAAATTCCAACGGTGCGTTCGACGCAATTGCCACTTTCTATTGTCAGAAGACCGACAAACCTCAGACCCCCTCAAACTTCGTTTCACATGACGTCGATTTTTCAATGACCTAGTTTTCGTCTGTATTGCAACGTTTCAAACGTGGCAAGACCGACGTTTCAAACGTGGCAAGTGAGATGTTGCAAACGTGGAAAGACCGACGTTTCAAACATGACAAGTGAGACGTTGCAAACGTGGCAAGTGAGACGTTTCAGACATGGCAAGACCGATGTTTCAAACGTGGCAAGTGAGACGTTGCAAAGTGGCAAGTGAGACGTTTCAAGTGAGACGTTTCAAACTTGGCAAGACTGACGTTTCAAATGTGTCAAGACTGACGTTTCAAACATGACAAGTGAGACGTTGCAAACGTGGGTGCGAGACGCCGCATACGGCAAGACCGATGTTTCAAACGCGGCAAGTGAGACGCTAAAAAGTGGCAAGTGAGACGCTTCGACGCGGCAGAGACGCCAAAGGTGGAAAAAGAGACGCTCTTAAGGTGGCAAGAGAGACGCCTAAAACGTGGGAAGAGAACAAGTTAAGAGGTATCATCTCCGACGCGGGTTGCTATGGAGCGACACTCCAAGATGTCGCAATAACGACCTTCTTGTAGGAATTAAAAAATACATCAAGATTTAGAGGGACATGTACATTAACCTTGCTAAGATACTCAGCTACATCAATATTTAAATCTATATCATCTGGCCTATATTTAAGAAACTCGATTTTTTTATTAACAATTTATCCTCTTAGTTTATGTATCCATTAGATACAACAAAAGTTGTAATCAATCCATCGATCCACTATTTTAAGGGTTTTGTAGCAAGTTGCAATAAATCCATCAATCCACTCATGTAAGGGTTTTGGAAAAAGTTGTAATCAATCCAATATGTTTCAAGCATCTTGGCATTTCCAAATTAAAATGTCATGTAAAATCCTTAAAAATTAAAGACGATGGATTCTTCAAAGTCCAAGTCCATTTGAAAACACAAACTAAGAAATCCATGTAAGATCTCCTTCAAAAGTGAATTAACTAAAGACAATGCTTCAAGCATTTCAAATTTTGGAGACACCATTCAAGAAATACCATACCCATAAACTAAATATAATGTGTTTCCAATACTGTGCCCATTTTTGAGACACCGCCATTCAAGAAATTCAATACCCATAAACTAAAGATAATGCTCACATTTCAGGCCCATTTTGGAGACACCATTCAAGAAATCCAATACCCATAAATTAAAGATAATGCTTCACACTTCAGGCCCATTTTGGAGACGACATTTAAGAAATCCCATGCCCATGTTAGATCCTTTCAAAAGTGAAGAAAATAAAGATAACGATTCACATTCCAGAACTAACTGGAGAGGTCCAAAAAGTCCAAAATATTCAGACAAAATTCCAATAAGTATCGACCGATAATATTATTATACCATATTTATAACATATGATCGTTTGGAGCATCCAGGCTCAAAACAACCCAAAGCACAATGGAAAAAATATGTAAGTAAATAAAACCCACCTTCTATTTTATTGAAAAGGATGCCCCTTCACTCAAAACCAACTCCCATTGGAACAAAACAATAGTTCATATATAATATTACAAGCAAGGCAATAGGGACTTAGTGCTTTTAATAAGTTGGTTCGACTGGTCATTTTCCGATCCACTTTTGCCCTCATCGTAAGCCTCTAAGGGGAAAAAGGAAAAGAAAATGAATGGAAGTTGTAATCAAAGCTTGCACATTTGACATTTTGTTAATGATATGCATCGACAGCATCTAATCGGATTGGGCTTGCATGTTGCCATGCACTCCAAAAGAAATTGAACCTACTCTTTGAGGATCAATTTGGGTTTTCATCTTTGAGGATTTCCTTCTTAACAAATACTTTATTCACCACTCCACCCATCACATGAACGAATCGTAGAATGTGTTGCTCATCCACCCATATGTGTACTTTGCCTATAAGCAATGACACGCAAGGACGGTGGAACCTACATCAATTTGCTTCCATTTGGTAAGTTTCCGATCCGCTTTCACCGTGAAACACAAATATCGCTCATTGTTAGGTTTTAAGAGAACCCAATTCTAATTTGAACTTTAATTGTAATGCACTATGCAAGTACTATACCTCACATCTAATAACTTCAAGCTCATCTGCTGTGTGTCGAAGGATTTTCTCTGCTTGGTCACTGAAAATAGAAAGCCAAGATTCACCCCTTGAATTGGATGCCTTGACCACCATAATATACCAATAGCACATGTAAGCGTGAAAAAGAGAAATTTTGAAACATTATGAAGTTTTGAGAATCTTTAGAGCAGAAATAACTGGTGATACACTCTGATGCTCAGAACTAGTGATACAATCTGAACAACTCCAATGACATCTACAGAAAATCACACCAGATAATTCAATCATGCGATGGAAGATAGAGATGAAAGTGAATGCCCAATTACCAAACTAAGATTTTACTGTTCAAGCCAAAGGATGCTCACCAACAAGATCCCTTGAATTGACATATGGACCAAGCTCATATGTCAATTCAAGGGATCTTGAATTCTGGAATATGGGTTGCTTCCTCAACTGTTTCTTCAACTTCTGAATTTGCATGTAAGGTCATCTCATAATCATTTGCTACCGCTTTGAATTGTTTATTTGCATCCTTAAGTAACTCTTTTGAGATATATTTAGACCCTGTCTAATTCAAACTTATTCCAATCCTATCAATAGCTTCCTTAAACATAGTTTCTTGAATTTGAGTGCCCTGCAGCACTGTAAGAAAAACAATCAGGTGGAAACTAAGATAATGGAACATCCTTACCCATCTTAAACCTTTATTATGCTATCATACATTAAATCTGAAATGGTTAGATATTTGAAGATTTGAATTAAAATTGAAGATAAAGAGCATTCAACAACCTTACATCTTCATCAATAAGTCTACATTGAAGACACCGCCTTCACCCCTGGCATTACTTGAATAAAGTTAGCACCCCTTTGTCGATGACTCCTGACTCATTGAATCAATTCCCTTGATAAGGATTGAGAGAAACCAAGGGTAAACTCGCGGTGATATTCTCTAATCGCGGCAAGAAAGACCTAAGTAGATGAAAACTAATATAAATCTAATTTCCACTTCATCATTCTATTGAATACTTTTAAACGCAATTAAAAGGCTGAGACAATGAAGGCATGCCATACACATACTAAGCTAAGCATAGAACCGATGCATATCAATGAATCTGAGAACCAAAAGAAACAAAACAAAATGCCAGTACTCTCATTTTGCTCAGATCTGCTAGTTAGGGCCCCAGACGCATACACAAAAAATAAACACACAAGGCTAATACAAGACAAGCAGCTTCAGCATGATAGGCCAAAGACAGATGATAATAGTAAAAGAAGAGGCAACAAGATCATACATGCCCAAACATAGCCACCATAGTGCAGAGATATTAATCATACACATTAGGAATACATAATGCATGGTGTGGTAAAGTTAGCCAACGTTGAAGAAAGCTTATCAACTATCAATAAATTTGGGAAAATTACAGGATGAGATCTGTAAAGCATGCAAACAAAATAATAAATACAAATTATTTGTAAAACCCTCGAGCACATTAAAGAGAAAATTGAGATAAATGACAAGTAATGGAAAAATGCAAGCAATTCAAATCGTATAGAGAAGGGGAAACCGAGAGGCGGAGTGCAGCTACACTGGTAGCCAGTCACATTCTGTAGATCAAACAGATTCTATCTAGGTCCAGGCTAGACCTAGTGAATATGGATGCAAAGTCTGAGAAAGCAGCCTTGGAATCCCTGGCCCATGTCCCTCATAGAAACCCATCTGCTGCTCTAAAAATGGAGATGTCCACATGCATACAGGATGAAACAAGACAGTCTACCAGTAGTTACACCAGCTAGACAAAGAAAACATCTAACAAGTGGCACTATACCAGCCCAATAACCAGCCACATCAACCCGATAATAATGTTAATATAGCAAACAACTTCCAAAAAATTAAAACGAGGGGATTTGCAAAATTAAATTAAAAAATAAATAAATAAAGGCACTAGAAGGCTTGAAAATTACATGAAGCATTGCTCATGTTAAAACATGCACAAATATAGATGAATGATTGAATATTTACTTTAGCAGCAGAGAAAGGACTAGAAGAGGAAAAAATAGCGTACGCAGCAAAAAGAGAGCATAACAATATACATACTTTCCATGTTGTTCATGCACAATCTGAGAAGCAAACTTTGAAATAGTTCCATCGGATGCCTTGGCTTTTACTTCAGGTTTTACATGCACCTCATTTTCTTCTGGTTTCACTTTTATTTCACTGATTTCAGCATCAAGCGCAAGTGAAATAACCTCACACTTTATGACTATTAATACCCTGTAAACAGAAATAGAGACATTTTTGTTATAAACTAGTCGTTGTTAACCAGCATTAAAACAAATATATTTGTCCATGGGATTGGATGAGAGCTAAAATAAATAAATATAGTACAAATGTGTACAGAGTGCTTAAAAGAAAAATTAGTAGAATCCAATAAAAGAAGGCACTTTCTGATTATGCATATGTGTCGTGATATAGATAAAAATAGAAGGAAATTGAACATTTGAAGCACGCCCACAGTAAGTGAAAATAACACATAATTTGAATGAGAAGTGGATCATAGGGGAAATGTCTTGTATAAATATTGCCTTCAGATTTATTTTATTAAAATAAAAATAAAAAAATTTCAAAATAAGATCTTTTGGCTAATAAATGTGTGCAATAGATAGAGAGATTGAGGACAAGTGAGCATTGTTGTCAAACTCGGAGCTTTTTCCTACATACTTTCATCTGAAGGGAGATTTTTCCACCCAGGTTATAAAGTGTACTCACTTCTCTACATGCGATGAGATTATCAGCCACATTAAAACACAGATGAAAATAAAAATGAAAGGAATAATCTCAGGGCCATTTCATGTGGCAGCTTAATGAAATGAAATAAAATAAGATTTCTCACTAGAAGTTACAAAGTTTCAAGGTACTTCAAAGCTGGCCAAACTTATACTTGAGCTTCACCGAAACCACTACAAATCTTTTCCTGAATGCGACATGGGCGTCCATCAGATTTAATTGATTTGTTTGAACATTATTTCTTGACAAAATCCAATGCGAAGAGGCAAGGAAATCATATAAATTGTCTCCAGAACTGATCCTAATTTCGTTGATGTTTTGTGCTAAAAATCGGTGTAAAGCCTATATTTCCTGTAGTTTACCCTAATTTCTTTGCAACAATGCCTCCATTGTAGTAAATGAACGAACTCTTAGGTTCCTCCGCCAATTAATACAGATACTTATGCTGAGCAAAATACAGCCAGACCTTAAAGAAAAACATGAAGATTTTAAAGATTATGAAATACCTTGAACTGACTTATTCCATTACTCTCTCCGCGTGGATTTCTACTGTTTGGAAGTCCATTCAGAGCATTGATATATTTTGTAGAAGTGAAAAACTTCCTTCGAAGATTAAATCTACTGTATTTATCCCTCAATATGCATCTCGTATACATCTTTCTTGAGACAGTAGCTATGAAAGACCGACGAAGCCCAGTCAACTTGCATTGAATGTAACCCTAAAAAAATACCCCAAAAATGTCTGAAATTTTTTGTGCTACTCTGAGTGTGGACTGATCTGCTGGCGGTTGCATGCTCTGATCTGATCAGATTGTCCTCCTCATATCACCAAATACAAAATTGATAGTTCAAACCTTCCATCACATAGAACGCCACCTCCATGTCCAGTACTCACTCTTCAGAACTGACCAGTAGCAGATCCAGATGCAGATGTAGAGCCAGTTAGAGATCGATAACCGGAGCCAATTGATTCATATGATTAAGTCACAGTTTCACTAGTTTACCTTGTTTATCGGGACCAGTGCCAGTAACAGGAGAGAAGCCCATGGCATCCCTTCATTACTCGATCCAGATCTCGATCTCTATCTACTGGTAGAACGTCCTGATCTCAATCTCGATATCGATCTGGTACAGGCCGGTACTCCTCTTAAATATGCCCTGGTGCAACGATTCGAATAGGAAAGACTGAGATGCCATTGTGAGAAGCCGAAGGGTAACCCCTCCCTCGGATGGATTGGCCGCGGGTATAAACTCATCTGAATTTATTGATGAGGCTGGAAGAAGAATCGGATCGAGTATCGAACGAGGAGCTGGTCCAACCTCAGTTTCAAGAAAGAAGAAACCATCCATCCCATCTCATTATTGCCTTGCATTGGACCGATGAGTAGCAACTGCTAATTCTAATACCAATAGTTGAGCTTGATTCGCTCCCGGAGGATACGCCGTACTTATCATTGATCAAAGAAGGACTGATAAGGCCAACTCAGCCTTCTTCTAGAAATGACGAATGGACGGATGGCCTATATAGCTAGATGCTATTTCCTATTCATAAACCTAGCCTATTGGCTAAGCTGCCTATCCCTCAGATAGATTAGTTGGCCCACCCACCTCTAAGAGGAGTGCAATCAATTTCCAGCTATAGTAACTGCCATGCCCGCATGAACTCGTATTGAGATCAGATGCCCTTGCTTAGCTAGTTGCTGGCATCCCCTTCCTAGCATATTTGGGAGAATTATGCATACTGGATGTTTACTCCTACTCCCACCTCGAACGAGGAACAGATCTAACGCATCTTGGATAAACTAAAGCAGGAATAGATGGCCTTCCCCTAGCTCTAACTAATCTCTCTACTTCGCTATCACATGAGTAGTTTCGGCTTGCTCTGCCTTCGTTCACTTCAGCTCGGTCGACTCTGTAGAGTGGCGCTATCGAAAATCGTTTTCCCTCTACAAAATTTCGATTTTGAATGATTTTGAATATTGAAAATTTTTCCCTCTCGATTGAATTTTGAAAAAGTGGTGTGTTCAAATGTTAAATGGGGT
>SNQJ01S0065823.1:57355-69211 GCA_010110895.2 Picea sitchensis | reverse complement strand
TCATTCAAGTGGGTTAGGGGCTAGTTCATACCAAAACTCATATTATAGCTCCCCTGCATATCGACTAGGTCTTATAAACGAAGGCTTCATCCATTGCATTGGGTAAGGTATTCTTTCTTTCCTGTTTGACTAATGAAGAATTCTCTTTCTAGAGCAAAGCAACCTCATTAGGATGCCCTGCCTTCCTGTAAGCAGGCTTTGTTTATATACTGGCTTACTTAAGAATCCAAACTCTATGGCTTGGTTCCCGATCTACCTGTGTAATAGAGCATTCATTCTGATATGGATGACTTTCTCATAACCACTCTTCAGACATAGTTGGGTAAGAGAATTCTGGAGCCGGATAAGAACTGCCTGGATTTAATGAGCTTAGTAGAGAATAACTACTCGCTTAAATGCATATAATACAAGCAGAACTTCCTTCCTTGTGATCCCTTGTGTTTAGGACTTTATTTCTCTGTGATGATTACTGAAGCAACTCCACTAGCCCTAAGCTTCTTATTTTGCTTAGTTGCTTTCTTGGTCTGCCTGACTACTGTCATGAATGAGCTTCCTGTTCGGGATGTCTTGCCTTACTTAATCCTCTTAATCATTAGCTTACAATTATAGCTTATTAAATATATGATTATATCTCTTTTATTATCGGATGAATACTATTCTTAAAGAACGATAAGGACTCCCTTCGCTTGTTGGGTTAGTTAATAAAAGACATAATCATACTAGCTCCTTTGCATGGCTTAATTCATACCTAAGCTTATAGGTATGGTTTGTTGGGATGGCTCGCTTGTATACTTTCTTTCATGAATACGCTAGAAGTGTTATTTTGCTTGCTTTCCTTAATAAGCTCTTCCTTACTATCAGACTTCCTTTCTCCTGGAGAATCACTACTCTAATTCTTTATGATAGTAGGCCGCCTCCATTGAGAAGGTTATGAGAGGATTTTGGATGACTCGATTGATAAAATGAGAAGCAGAGAATACAGAGAAAGAGAAGAGAAGAAAATAGTATTCAGTATATTGAGTATATGAGGAAAATAGTACATTGAGAAAAGGGAAAGAGTTGAGTTAAATAGGCTCAAGCAAATCAAGAACATCAAGAAACGATAGTACAGTTGGCCAGGACAACTGGCAGTGTACATTCAGACTGTTGAGGTTACATTGTATTTAACACTCCCTCTTAAACTCAACAGTTACAAACATCGGCACTGATAATGCCCAAGTGTTGTCTTTGAAAATCAAAAATGGATTTTCCCAGTGGCTTTGTGAAGATATCTGTGAGTTGATCTCGAGAGCCACTGAATTGAAGTGCTATGTCACCATTTTTTATGAGCTTGCGAATGAAGTTAAAGAGAGTGTCAATATGCTTTCTTTTCTTGTGAAACACCTGATTTTTGGATAGAGCAATTGTTGAGGTCTTGTCACAGAAGATAGGAGTTGGCTCATTTTCTGTATGTGACATATTATTCAATATTCTTCTCAGCCACACAACTTGACAGGAAGATGAGGTAGCAATGACATACCCTTCCTCTGCAGAAGATATTGATACAATGGGTTTCTTCTTTGATGCCCATGAAATCAGGTTCGTGCCTAGGTGAAAAGCATGTCTTGAGGCGATTTTCCTGTCATCTAAGCTACCTACAAAATCACTGTCTATGTAACCAGAGAGATGATTATCATCAGAATGAGTGTACCATAAGCCAAAATTGAGAGTTCCTGCAACATATCTCAGAATTATTTTCACCATCTTTCAGTGAGAATCTTTGGGGGATTCCATAAACCTGGAAATAAGGTTGGTTGCATACATTATATCAGGCCTAGTTGTTGTAAGATACAACAAACTTCCTACTAAACTTTTGTATAGGGTAGGGTCCACTGTAGGGCCTTCATCTTTCTTGCTTAATTTTGTGCTTAGGGGTAGAAGAGTGTCTACTGGATTGCAGTCTTCCATGCAAAATCTTTTGATGATGTCTGCTGCATACTTTTGCTGACAGACAAAAATGGCTTTGGTTGATTGATCAACCTCAATTCCTAGAAAATATTTCATTATGCCAAGTTTTTTCATTTCAAAATCAGATTACATGGCATGTTTAAAGCTGGTTAACTCAAGATTTCCAATATATATCATGTCATCAACATATAAATATACAATCAAAATTTTACAATGCTGATCTGTTTTGGTGTAAAGAGTTGCCTCATTTTGGCTTCTATTGAACCCACTTTTGATCAGGTAAGTGCCAATTCTGCTGTACCAATCTCTTGGAGCTTGTTTTAAGCCATACAAGGCTTTCTTCAACCGATATACTTTGGTTGGATGTTCTTTGACTTCAAATCCAGGTGGTTGATCCACATAGACCTCTTCTTCTGAGACACCATTTAGGAAAGATGACTTGACATCCATCTGGTATACTTGCCATTTGTGTTGAGCTGCTATGGCTAAGAAATTCCTTACAGTGTCTAACCTTGCTATTGGAGCAAAAGTTTCACAATAATTAGTACATGGTTGTTGTGAGAATCCTTTGGCAAGAAGTCTTTCCTTGTGCTTTTCAATCTGCCCCTTTTCATTGAGTTAAGTTTTGTAAACCCACTTGACACCAATACTTTTCTTGTGTCTAGGAAAATCAACAAGATCACATGTCTTGTTGTTCTCAATGGAGTCAATATCTTGGTTCATGGATTGAACCCAATGTGGCTCCTTAGCTGCGTCTTTAAAAGATGTAGGTTGACATGACATTAATGCAAAAAGATTGTGTTGTTCAATGTCATCCAACTGCTGATGGATTTCTCTCAAACTTTGAGTTCCCTAATTTGGAAGATCAGAGGATGAGTCTCTACTGGAAGTTGAGTTATTCTGAGAGTTTTCATATTGTCCTTGTACCTGTAGTCTTGGAAGAGTAGGTTGAGGCATTGGTTGTCCTGAGTCTTCTGCGTTTTCAGGACTGGGCAGCAATGGATTTTGACTGTCCATCTGCTGATTTTCAAATTCGTTCCGGAGTTTATTTTCCAGAAGTTTTACATCTCTGTTGAGAATTAGTTTCTTTGAGATTGGATTGTAAAGCCTATAAGATTTTGATGTTTCGTTGTATCCAGTAAAGATACATTTCTCACTTATGTCATCCAGTTTCTTCCTTAATTCGGAAGGGATGTGAGCATATGCTATGCATCCGAATGTCCTTAGATGAGAAACATTTATCTTTGTCCCACTCCATGATTCTTGAGGGACCTTCATCTTTAGAATGGTGGTTGGAGATCTATTCAAGAGACAAGCTGAGCATGTTACTGCTTCATCCCAAAAAGTATTGGACAAACATTTTTCTTTGAGTAGGCTTCTTGCCATGTTCATTATTGTCTAGTTTTTCCTTTCAGCCACTCCATTATGTTGTGGAGTATACCTAGCTATAGTTTGCATGATTGTGCCTTGTGATTTGCATAAATTTGAAAATTCGTTGGACTTGTATTCTCCTCCTCCATCTGACCTGATTTCTTTTACATATTTTCCACTCTATTTTTCAGCTTCTACTTTGAATTCTTTGAATTTTGCAAAAGTTTCAGACTTGTGTCTGAGAAAATAAATCCAGATTTTCCTGCTAAAGTCATCAATAAACGTTAGAAAATAAAAACTACCTCCTAATGAATCTGTTTGCATTGGTCCACATAGGTCAATGTGAACAAGTTTGAGATGTTGTTTGTCTTGAGTGGAGGACTGAGGAAAACTAGTTCTCTTATGTTTTCCAAGTATGGAAGACTCACATGGGGGATTTTTCACTTTGAAGATAGGGAGGCCTTTGACCATGGAGTGCTTATGTAGAATAATTAGACTCTGAAAGGGTAGATGTCCAAATCTTGTATGCCAAACCATAGTTTCATTAGGGGTCGATGCACTTTGTGCATATGTTTGGATCAGATTTGCAGTTATGAGGGTCAGGGGAAACATCCTATTACGATTCACGTGGATTTCAGAAATCAATTTTTTGTTGGGGGTTTTATCATATATCCCGCATGAGGCTCCCTCAAAAAGTACCTTATAGCCATGTTTAATGAGTTGTCCTACACTTAACAGGTTATGTTTCAGATCTGGAACATGGTAGACATTGTTTATGTCTCTCTTTACATGTTGTTTAGTAAGAATAGGTACAATTCATTTTCCTTGAAATTTGACTAAAGAATCATTTCCAAGTGTAATATCAGAGGAAATTGAAGAATCAATGGATGAAAGTAAATCTTTGTTACCTTTCACGTGATTGCTGCATCCACTGTCCAGCAACTAGAGATCTTTATGTTGTTCTTCAGTCTTGTGACATGAGAGGAACATACCTTCTGAGGTTTCTCCTGTATAATTTGAGACATGTGCTCTTCCTGAGGGATGATCTGCTTGCTTCTTCTTGCATTTAGATTCATAGTGCCCATACTTTTTGTAGTAATAGCATTGTATGCTTGACTTGTTATTTGGTCTTCTCCCTCTGCCTCTTTGAGGCTGGAAATTCTGATTCTGGTTATGTTGTTTGTTGCCTTGGAAATTCCGATTCGGGTTTTGTTGTTTGTGACCTCCACTTGAGTGAGGGTGACTTGGACTACTCCCTCTTCCTTGGTGACCTCTGCCTCTTCCTCTACCTCTCCCTCTATTGAAAGAGATTTGAGTTTTGAAGGCATTGGCAATTGACTCATCTGTGAGATGCAGTCTGGTCTCGTGTGTCAACAGGGAGCCCATTAATTCATCTATTGAAAAATTTGACAGATCCTTGGATTCAAGGATTGCGGTAACGACCATTTCAAAATTATTTGGTAAGCTTCTAAGGACTTTCTCAACAATGCATTTATCAAGGATGGATTCACCAGCCAATCTGATCTGGTTCACGATTCCCATGACTCTGGTCATAAACTGATCAACATTTTCAGACTCTGTCATTCTTAAAGTCTTGAATTTCATCTGCAAGGTTTGCAGTTTGACTGTTTTGACCCTGTCATTTCCTTGGTAGGCTGATTTAAGGATGTCCCAGGAATGTTTTGAAGTAACAATGCCTGTGATTTTTGAGAAAATCGAGTCATCCACTGAATTCTGAATCCAAAATTTTGCCTTTTTTTCTATGTTCCTTTGTGTTGCCTGAGCAGTTCTCTGTTGGTTAGTCATGGAAACAAGGTCTGTTGGATCTGGTTCCATATATCTAAGATCCACTGGATCCCAGCACTCTTTTGCTTGCAATAAGGATCTCATTCGAAGAGACCAAAACTCATAATTCTTTCCAAGAAGAATTGGTCCTTGAGTTGGTCCTAAATTGGTAGACGTGGCCATCTTTTAAAAAATTTAACAAAACAAGAAAGATTGTTAAAAAAATTCGTGTTTACCTATTTCCTTTGCATAAAACCAGTTCTTCGAATTTCTTGAAATGACTTTAGACTGAAATACACGATGTAAACCACTTCTTTGACTTTGATCTCGCTGGATCTGACTACCCAAGCAAAAGATCTACTAATTTAGGGCTCTGAGCTCTATTATTTTGTAACTGTAGCAACTGTAATGGTAGAATTAGTTAAATACAAACTCAACCCTGCATGAATAAATACTGAGCACGATCTCCTTCCTCATGTGACCACTTCCTGTGACCATTGTCTTAGCTCACAAAGAGCGCGTCGTGTTTCGCGACCTCGAGAGTATAGGTGTGTGAGCCACTCCTGACTCTCCAACTCCCGAACTCCAAAAGGGGCTTAATGAGCCCTCAGATCCTCTAGTTTCATTCTTCCACATGACCACGGCGCTATGACCATGGTCCATTTTTTTAGATTTCGTGGTTAGCGAAGTTGCGATGCAACTGTAACCTTTCCTCCTTGGAATCCCGAAATCCAAAACTCTAATCTATCCTCTGTTGTGGATCGACGATCCAGATCCTCTTATGATACGACTGTCCAGATCCTTTATGGATTCCACAAATTGGTATTTTGCGACCCTTCAACTGTCGTCACGATGTTCTCCAAACCCCGAACTCTGAAATGCTAAAATTTTGGAGCCTCCCAACTCAATGGTTCACGCTCCTCCTGATTTGAAGGCTCAGATCATGTCAGAGTTTCACATATCACGAGTTCACTGAACTCTCACCTCTAATTTCCTGGTAGCCGAATTCACGATAGCGCTAGATCAATGATCCAAATCTTTGTTCAATCAACGAGTGTAATTATTTCGCCATTTGGCGTATCGCATGTTCTTGAAACTCTGCTGGTTAACTGCTTCGAGTCGCGGGTCAATGAAGTGTTGAAGGCTCACCACGCATCCCTTCCAATGGACGGTTCATGTGATGTTGGGATTTTGCGAGTTGTGAGCTCCAAGTCACAAGCTCCTTCACATTTTCGACTTCCAAAATGCCGATATTTTGGGGCATCCAGACCAGATGGTTTTCTTTCCTCTCGATTTAACCATCCAGATCTCGTTGGTATTTCGTGTTTTGTGAATTCTCACCGGCGTGTTCTCTGAGATTTACTCCCTCGGAGTCAGTGAAATGTCGATACCTCGCCACGTGTCCTCCTTGATGGACAGTCCTAACGATTTCGGGATTTCGCAACTTCACAAGTCATATTTTCTCCTATGCACTCTAGAGGACTAAGTTTCGTTCACTTTCTCCTAGATCCGACGGCTATCGATGTTCTACGCTAAATATGACGGTTGAAAGTCTTTTGCCTTTTCTATGCACTCCTCATCCTTTCTAAACTCGATCGATGGCTCAGATCTGTTCGCAGGACCGATCTTATGGTTGCGTCTTCTTGTCCTTTTCTTCTTTAGCTTGTCCTTTAGCACTCTTTGTAGAATTCTCTCCGTAAGAAGGAATTTCAGGAATTCTTTAAAGAAATTACATTTTTTTTCTCTTTTACAGCTCTGTTTCCTCAAGCTTTTACGAATTTCACGATTCTTTTCCTTCTGCAGCTCGGTTTCCTCAATATTTTGAGCGTATGGCACTCTGCATCCTCGTGTTTTCTTTCTGCAATGACCTTTTGAGTGGATGGGTGACTACGCATTTTTCTCCAAGATCTATGAAGAATCTTGCGTCATGAGCTCTCGTTGACAGTTTAAGTTCTTCGCTACTTAGGATCGGGCTGCTCTCCAAACTATGTGAAGAGGTTACGTCTGCATCTCTGATACCATGATAAAATGGGAAGTAGATAATACAGAGAAAGAGCAGAGTAGAAAATCCTATTCAGTATATTGAGTATATGAGGAAAAGAGTACATTGAGAAAAGGGAAAGAGCTAAGCTAAATAGGCTCAAGCAAATCAATAACATCAAGAAATGATAGTACATATGGCCAGGACAACTGGTAGTGTACAGTCAGACTGTTGAGGTTACATTATATTTAACATCGATAAGAATAGATTCTGAATCTACTACATGCATACTAAAGAATCAATCCCTTGGCTTACATTTCACGCTTACTTAGAAAGTGAGGGGAATTTATTGCAGGCACTTGCTAGCTGGTGTCCCTAAGAAAGACAAGATAAGAAGGTTCTTCTTTTCTTGAGTGAATAAAGGAGGAGAGATTGCTCAAATAAATTTCCCTTCAATAGGTCTCCCTTGCTCAGAGAGGTTTGTCTTTCAAAACTTGCTTAATTACATAGTTCGAAAGACTATTTTAATCAATTTTCTTACTCTTGACTAACCTCTAGAATTCAGTCTGATAGTAGGCGGCCTCCCTCGATAAGGTGATTAGAATCAGGATTGCATTAAGGTAAGGATTCTATGGATTGAATTGAAGTGGAGGCTCGTTCCGAGAGGCTGCACGAGCTAGGTCGTAAGTTACGGGGCTTTCCCTCAGACTAGTTAGAAGGAATATACTGGCTTGATTGAATACCGGAATGGAGAACTAATAAAGACAACTCTAATGAATGGATGGAAGGAGCATCTTTTCTCTAAACAACTAGCATGAACTCCCTCCCTAGATAAGGTTCGTTTCTTATGGATTGAACACCTTATTTGAGAACTACCAGAAAGACAACTCGCTTGCTTGAATGAGCAACCTATCCCAATCGGATATCCTGGCTTCATTGCCTCATCTATTGTGTCCAGCTATCCTTCCTAACTCCCATGAATGGATTTATAGTACCTGTATTCCGGCTTGCGAGCATGAAGAATTACCTTTCTCTAGCCAGAGCTAGTTTGATGATCTTTCTGTTATGAGATATAAGGTGATACTGATTGCTTTTCTTGTTGTTCTTAGCTTACAGTCCAAGAAGTCAAATAACTGATAATATCTATCATAGTCAGGCTTAAAGTAAGGAGACCCCTAGAAACAACCTATAAGGATATCAATAGAAATAAGCTAGAATATAAGATTAATGCAGTCATAGTAATCAAAAAAATATAAATAAATTATATATTACCTATTAGTAATATATAGTAATCAAAATATAGGAATCAAATTAGATTAATATAATATTTCTATCCACTTATCAATAGAGTACTAGAAGCAATCTTATAGTACTCCTCACAACTTACTATAATGGATAGGGACATATACATCCATAGAAACGACTCCAATGAGAGAATGTATGCCTATGCAGAAAGAGATATTCATGCATGGGAAGAAAGAAACTTCCCTACCTACATTACTTACAATGCATTAGTGCTCCTCGATTGTCCCTCTTTCTTTGGGTTAGGATCGGCTTTCTCCCTTACACTCACTAGAGAAAGAAGGAAATGACTACTCAAGTTTTCATGAGCGAAATCGCCCTTGATTCATTTGTTTCCTCAAAATTGGGTGAAACTAGTCTTTGAACACTCACTAAGAAAACACATCGAACCAATCCCAATGGACACCATCCCCTCCTTACACTCACGAACATACCGATAGCATTGAATTGACTCTTTCCTCCACAACTGTATGGAGGAAATAACCAACTCTGACAAGCGAGGAATAAACCAGATAAGTGATGCACATAAGAGAAGGCAGCCCCGCAGGGCCTTCCCAGACAGTCTTAATAACAATATCCTATCCAATAGCATGAGCCTGGAAATCAAGCCAGTACAAATTAATCTACCTAAAACTTTTCATTTTCTCTTCTTTCCTCTCCCTGATTACAAAATAGGCAATTTAACCACCAAAGATTTCCTAGTTCCCATAAAGGAGATAAATATAATAACTGTTATGAGAATGAGGTAGTTAACGAGCAAGATATCTAATTAGTTTTCTATTTATAGATCCTATATACTATGATTCCAGTATTGCTTGATGGACCTAGAACACCTGTTATGGTATCAGGATCTCCTATATATGTAGTGCATTAGGATAGAATAGATGTTTTGATATTCTATGATGTTCCAGTTTGAGTTCTGACTAGTGTCTAGTGATGGTCATAGTAATAATAATGGGATAGATAGGGATATATAGGGGTAGCTTACATTCCAGCCAAAGTGAAATGATTAATGATTTGTGATTCATTTTGCTTATGCTCTGGAGGGAGAGAGACTCTTTTCGTTCTATTATTCTGTAGGATCAATGGTAGGTAGTATATGGTAAATGTAGGGCTCAAGGGTGACATACATTTTGGTGATGTCTTCTTTCTACTTCCTATGCATGTATCTCCTCTAGAGAATCAGATCGGAACAAAAAATATTGCATAGGGGAAGCAACAAATCCAAACAAAGATCAGGTAGTACCCATCCATCACCGAGGAAAAGACTAGCAAAACCACACAAAAGCATTGCCTATTGCCTATCAATCACCAATCTTAAGGGACCATAGGGAGGAACAAATTGGTCAGGGCTACACGACTTCTACTAGATCTTACATACCAATTGATCTTTTCAACCATATATATTCCAAAATCTCGAAGGGTGATTTACACTATGCCTCTGTTAAACTATGTAGATTGCGTCGGGAGGATTACAAAAGTAAGGGATAGGGGACCTCGTTTATTACCCGTAGCCCATATAATTCCTTCCAATTCCATAACCATAGCCTATAGAGGCAAAGGAGCAAGAAACTTACCCCGTAATGAGGGCATAGGAAAGAGTTTTTAGTTTCTATTCGTTCCATTGACCTCGAACCCATTGATCCTGAATGAGAAAAGTAGTAAGTATTTTACGCTATAGTCATTACTCTCATTCATTGCAAAGTACGCATCATAGCCTGTTGTTCCGATTCCATATCGAGACCAAGCATATGAACCAACGGGGGTTACAACAACATAGAGAAAAAGTGGAAAAGGCAATAATAGCGTCGAGAAAGATAGGGACAGGAGTAAAGATAACATCCCTTCCAAATTGAAAGCCCATTTCGGACCCAACATCCTCACTTGCGGCGGGAGAGAAGAAAGCATGTCAGCCAACATCCCTTTCATTCCTAATAAGGCCTATCATAATGCCTATATAAGTTCCTTCCCTTTCAGTGCTGCAGCCTTTGCTCTATCCTTTGGATCTGTATATGGAATTAGATCATCAATTGTTGGGATTGTTTCTCGATCGAGAACTGGAATGGATGCTAGGCGAGGTGGATCCATAAAAAAAATGAAATCAATGACCTAACCTGGCCCAATCATAGTAAGACATTTAGGATACCTCATGGTAAGCACTATATACCCACTCTCTACCGATATATAAGGGTGAATACTATCTATTAGAATTATAGAGGGTGTTCAAATATATCCCATGCAAACCAGTTATTGATTCATAACCTATCATACCTATTTCATAATCCATTCGAGAACCCGTGGAATCTATTCCAAATTGAGACCCAGTGGGAGATCCTGAAGTAGAGATTGCAGAGTGCCCAACAAAATAAGTAGTTTCACCACATATTGAAGTGGAATCCATTTATTCAATTTACATAGTTGACCCTGTGCCCATACATCCAACAAAGGTATCAGGAGCAGAAAAGGCAGGAGCATAGGCATAGAACCCACAGGCGGGGGGGGGGTTACCCCGTTGGGGGGGTGGATATTCATCGATGCACCGAGAGGAACTAGAACTATAGGTAGCTAACTAATTTCATATTGATTCCGCATAAGCAGGGCCGCAACTCATTAAAGCTCCATTTCAACTTCACGTCGGTCAGTCAATCGATCATATAAAGAAAGCACAATGCCAAACTGAACGTACCATTGAAGAGAATGTGACGTGCCGGAAACTACTAGAGAGACTGGAAAAACCACTAGATCGATGTAAACTTATGAGTAAACTAAATTGATTTCTTCTAGTCTCAGATCCCTTAGATTTGGAACAAAATATGGGTGGAAAAAACATAAAAGGAAGAAGGTTCAAGCATGGATCGAAATGGAAAACCCAAAGAGGTGGAGGCCAAGAGCAACGTGGAAGGTGGGAACTAGAGCATAGGTATCAGCACCAATTGAAATGGCATAAGAAAGGGAGGCAATAGGAGTTTCGCTATTAGTGGCAAAGGTGGGAGCAAAGAGAGCAACAACTGATGAGAACCTCTAGTTAGTTGTTCCCACAATTCAATTCACTATATTAAATAACTTATTTAAGAAGAACCTCTATAAGTATGGGACAACCAGTACTTACCAATTGATAAGTAAGCTTATAGAATGACTAAATATGCTATGCCATTAGTCCATTATTGATATCCTCATATCATATGTCTATTATCCATTAATCTTCACCAACTAATATAAATTACTCTATGATAGTCTAATCATAGAGGATTAATCTAATATATAATGGATAATAAATTATTAATCATTACTAGATTAATGATTAGATTAATCTAATTCCCATCTTTTGAAGGAACCCTAAGAAGGTTGATGCTCAAGGATATGGCGATCAAGCATCTCTATGCGCCGAATCTTGATGCCGGCTGGGGCATCCACATTGCGCAAGAGGCGAAGCTCTTGGCCGAGAAGGCAGATAGAAAATCCCTCAATGC
>SNQJ01S0065822.1:40343-79661 GCA_010110895.2 Picea sitchensis | reverse complement strand
CATTGCAATACAATGTAATGCGTGTGCGCCAAAACATTCGGGCCAGAATATATATGGGTCATATGTAATACAATGTGTCCACGGGTCGGGGCTATGCTGCGACCCACCCCCCTTTCCATTTGGCATAACATTCAAACTTAAATATATGTTTTATGGCATAGTGAACAAGGAACAAATGGTGGCACTTTCGCTAGCAGAGAGTTATGAAGTCATTACATAGAGGGGAGGTCCGGGGGTCAAACACCACGGACTCCCAATAAACTTTTACATATAACTAACCAATGAGGGGACACGTGGTGCCCATGGATTAGGTGGTGCCCATGGATTAGGCCACGCCCTCATATCATTTGCCTTCAGCTAGACACATGTCAACACGCTACTCGCCAACATCAACCAATGAAAACATGCCACATCATCCACCTGCCACATCACCGTACGGATAGTACGGATAGGTATAGTCAGCATCCAAAATTTTGCCTGTTTTCCTTGGCGAACAGATCGTGATATCTTCTCCATACGGACTCTGTTTGAGAAAGTAAATATACCGCTGGAATCAGGAAGACGAGACGGACGCAATGACACTATTTTCGTCGCATTCCGAGCACTTTGAAAATTGAGCAAAATTTGATCCCTTGATCACATATTGAGTAGAATACTGCGTGCTAGAGTGACAGATTTACGCACAGATCTCTCACAATTCCAGGTTAGATCTTTGCACAAAGCTTCTTCTTCCTTATTTCCCAACAATCATAGTTTTAGGTCGGATCTTTGCACAAATCTTATTTTTCCTCGGTTCCCAACAATCACAGTTTTAGGTCCCGGCAATAGAACCATTTGTTGGCATAGGGACAAACCCAAGGTTCAACGCTACAACAATGCACCAACAAAACCCTAACTACCGACCCTTTCGGCAACACCTGCGAAGCAAATGAAGTCTCACCCGAGGTAGAGGTAGGGGTGGTTGCAGGACTCCAGTGTCTACAACCTTAGCTGGGACATAGATCTATGATTCTAACACTTAATAGAGCACTCAACAGTTAACATTCATCAATATTCAGTTCTTAGTCACAGCGCAATTAAACCCTAATTACAACACAGTGCGATATTCATTCAAATCTACTATATTCAAGAACTTAAGTACCTTCACATAGGCCAGATCTAGTATTCATCTATATTATTAATCACATAGAATTAAAATATCTATCTATCATCCATCTATGTTAAAGCACTAAGAAAGTAAACACATCAATACATTGCACAAAGAAGAGAAACACAACATGTACATGGTTCACCCCCACCCTAGGGCTACGGCCACCAACTCTTCTCTTCTTTATTATCTTCAGTCAATCGTCTACATGCACAGAGCCACAAGATCCTACTCCATAGAGGACAGGAGGTCTGTGCACCTTTCTAGATCCTCCTTCCTTGCGTTACAGCACAAAACCTTCCATAGTCTGTTACAACCTCTTGCACTTAGCTCTGCAAGTCTCACATAGTATGCACAAAGAAATCACAATCCACACTTGCACTTAGCACTTAGCACTTAGCTCATTGGCCTTCACTTTCCTTTATCACCTAGCACCACATCTACTCTTTACTCACATCGCCTAGATTTCTATTTATACATTACAAAACGGTCATAAACATGGGTAAACCCATGGGTCGACATCCTCATACCCATTACACAATCTTGAATCCAAAAAAGGACCCTAAAAGGCCCTGAGATCCCGCGACCTTTGCTTCATCTTGCGCTCCACCTTCGACAACCTGTCGAAGTCCCAAAATAGGTCAAACATGACCAAGAATCCTCAAAAATTGGTCAAGGGCCAACACTCCCTCTTGGTGTAGCGCAAGGTTCCAAGACCCTAGTCATATGGAACTTTAACAAGCCCCAGAGGGATACACTATTAAATCTTATCTGTGGTGTGGTTAATTCCATGGACTCAATATTGAGGTCACTTGGATGAGAACAAAAATGGTTTGGCCTATTTTCCCAACTCTTGGTTTAAACCTTAGGTATTTTAAATTTAACAAGATGAATCTTGACCGTCAATCTTGATATCAAACATGATCTCAACCGTTGATTCTCCAAACTTCATGTAACTTTACAAGTGGTCATTAAAACTCGCATTTCACTCATAGATTTGGGGATTTCTCTCTAAAATCTTTGTTTTCCCCAAACCCACCACAGACAAAATCTGCAAGAACGAATTTCATGAATTCATGGGCATCTTGGCCCATACAAGCCTGGCATTTGAATGAGAAGCTCTAATACCATAATGTAATGTCCCCCGACCCATCTGAGTTACATTACAGTGTGGAATACGCTTAAAATGAAATTTATACTAACTAAACTAATTCATCTATAGTTAACTCATTTCCTATAGCTCTCAGCTACAAATTATAACAAATTTATCTATTGCCGATAACCACAAAAATAGAATCATTTACAACATAATAATAATCAACATGAGATGCATCTAAATAACTCATTACAACGGCATATAAATCACTTGTTCATGCACAACAATTAAGCACATAATTTAACATAACAACAAGATAAAACATTTATCTTTTCACAATAGTTGTGCAACCATTTGATTGGGAAGGACATTCCACCAAACCATAGACTGACTATTCCAAATCTCAACAGCTAGTCACCCCCATGTTGAGGCTAGAAATCCACAAAATAGGGTGGTATCTCACATTCCACTCACAAACTCATAGAACTCTCAACCCAACTGATATTTTCCTATAGCTACCCCAATTTTCCACCAGCTCTCTTCCTCTTGACCTGTCTAACCTAAGGAATGTACCCCTTCACTAATATCAGTCCCTCGGGCATACCATTCATTTATCAGGGTCTATTCGGAAAAGGAATCTAGGATTCTCTTAGTTGGGAACTCAAGGGAATTTGTTGTTATGAAAAATATTAGAAAACCAATAGCAACCACTTGTTGTTTTAGTGCAACTCACACAGGAGTTCACTCTTCGGGCCTAACAACTTGGTTCTTCAGTTTTCCATCTCCAATTCACTCCACTTACACTCTAGGTTGATCTAGAATTATTCCTCCATGGCTTCATCGGCTTCAAGCTCTATTTTTTCTTTCTCTCTTTTCTCTCATGCATAAAACTTGACTCCCCAAAAAAATTACTCTCTCCATCCATACAAATTTCCTCTCTTTAGCTTGCCTTTCTTGACTCACACTCTTCCCCAAGATGATTTCACTCAAGCCCCATGTGCCCAATAACTTTGATATGTGACCACTCACACCCACCCTCTTACATGTATTCAATGATTGGCTTTGGGAACACTCAATCAGAAAATGGGAAGGTTCATATACAAATAAAAAATTTAGGAAAATGGGTTGAATTAATATACATGGGTAATATCCCCTTTGGATACCTCTTGGCCATTATCTTAGACACGTCCCTCTCTTGTGAATTAATTCATCCCCCATCTCCTATCCATGTCCCCCTAGAAGTTGGCATCACATTTTATTAATAAAATAAAGAAATGCAATTTGCATATTACATTGCTTGGTCATAGCCACATATTATATCTACATAAGAATTAATTAAACTGAGGATTATAATGGTGATGTTACATCATATTTGGATTGATAATTCTAATTGTATCATCCTTGGGGATCTAACATCAACTAGGATGAGTGATGGTTCAAAGAGGGTCGACGACGATAAAGGCCTAAGAATGGTCAAGGATCGTCGATCTTTTTGAAGTGGTTTTGGATAGAGTTGAGTCATCGATATGATGTGCATCTTCATCGGGGAATGGATATATGATAAGTGAGGGTCACGCTAGGGATTTCTGATGATGATAATGCATGAGGGTTGACGAGGTTCATCGATCAAAGTGTAGGTGAGGTTAACCTCCACTATAGATCCCTATAAATCCCCCACTTAAGAGATAAAAAGGTGCAATGATGTCTAGATGCTATGGAAGTATCGCATGTGATGATAGGTGGTAGGCAGTGACAAGGTTAGTTGTTAGTTCTGTGATGATGTGTATATCCACATCAGTCCACATGTCAAGCCATGGGTGGATCCATGTGTCATCCCATGATTGGTAGAAGGGACCAGGTGTGAGTCCCTGTCAGTTTTGAGTCTAGCGACAAGTGTCTTAATCATAGCGCTCATCTATATATGGTAATAGATATAGGCGATCGATGCCAGACACATCATCATTAGGGATTGAAATTTTGGTGAAGTTGAGGGATGGCCCAAGAGTTCCCATGATGATAAGGGCTACATGAGAGGGATTGAGAAATGTTTATCAAGGTGAGGAAAGATCTCCATCATTGATTGTTTTAGGTCTCAATTGAGATATGATGTGGCATACCAAAATGGAACCCATCATAACCATTGGGGGATGTACTTTTCCATTGAAATAATTGATGAAACTGGAGTGGACCCGAAAGACCTAGAAATCCTTGATGGCTTTAACTGTCATCTTGATCTTCAGATCGGGGGGATTTCATATCTTGGTCATTTTTCAAAGGATGTCAAGCATGGTCCCATGGCATGAGTAGGGATGAGTGTTGACGACGATGATATATTGAGGTTAACGATGTTCGTTGATTGGTGGATGAGTGAGATACAAACTTAGTCGTGGATCCTTGTGGGTCCCATCCCTACACCGTGAGGAATGTCAAAGACTTGTATGTTAACTTTTGTGCTAGTTATTATCACTGACACAATGAGAGTCATCATATTCTCTGCCTAAGGATCATCGGATCTAGGAGGGGCCCGATAAGTGGATTATCATTGAAGCTTTCAAGTTGATTATTCAGAGCTCCACAGAACCAAAGTGAATGACGACGTTAGGATTTTATGGGTGGAAAACTTTGAAATGATGAGTTAAGAAAGTGCCACATTGGCACCACTTTAGTTCCTCATTGGATGGAATGAGTTAAAAGGTGCCACGTGGATGCCATGTGGAAGTGAAGTGGATTTTGACCATAAGAGCCTAGGAAACTTTGAGAGGATGTATCTTTGAATCTAGAGATCAATTTTAAGCATGGGTAGTGTTAGCACTAGAAGTAACCTCCTAATTGGAGAGGAGTTAAGCCCAGTACTCATCAATTTGTATGTCACAATGAATAAGTTTAAGGATTTAGAATGGGTGTAGACTCAAGATAGTATCATTTTAACTCAGAAAACTGGACCAGTGTGCACATGCAGGTGAGGTCTCAATTCAACTTCAGTCAACAAGTTGTAGTAAGGGTGAGAAGGAGGAAGAACATGAGGAGAAAATGTAAAGGTATGCTATGGACATCAGGTCTTCCAGCAACCTAAGGAGGAAAAGATTCAAATACAATATCCTCTTGGATTCAAAATTTCAAGAAACTAAAGAATGTTAATGACAGTACTGCAATCAAACATACATTACAGTACAATCGAAAAACAATCCATGTGAATCCTTCACTCATGGACACTTCTGTATCAGAGGCGAACAAGATGAAAATAAGTTGAATTCCATTAAATGAGAAGTCTCAGATCTCAATACATAACAGATAACCAGAAACTTTATCAAAACTTTACAATGCGGGAGCCTATCTCAACCATCAACACTAACAAAATGGAAAAAATGCCAACATATTCTCAGAACTGGCTCTGATTGCCCGAGGAAAAATTATGTCATGCGTTCAAGGCTTTGTGTTGATGATATTTTTTGTTAGGCTAAACGTGCACGAGATATTTTGTTAGACTGTGCCTGCAATATTTTGTCAGACTGCCCATGTAGTCTTCTGTCAGACGTGATCTTTGGTTAGACTAGACTGACATCCTAGTTCCACGATTGGTCTTTTTCTGGCCTTCTATTTATGGAAGGAGACGATGTCTCAACCACCTTCCTTTTTTTCATCAACTGGTTCATTGGGATTAGAGTGGGCAGAGTCAACCTGGCATGTGAAAAACACGTTGATCGCACCCTGTGAATATCTTCCACATGAGCTTTGTTGGATACTGACCCAAAAGATAGTAGGTAGACATAGAGGTTGACGATGGGGAACTGGAGAGGTGGATGGGGAAGTCTTGCAGGCTATATTGGATGATCAGTGGCCAGGTGGAAAGCTATGGTTGGCGAAGTGGTGACTGGGAAAACATGGGTGTTGGCATGCAAGAGCTGAGGTGTAATGGGATGGAGGTGATGTGGCATAAGAAGATGACGTGGAGGAAGAGGAGAGGTTGTGGTGGTAGGCACAGTGGGGACAACAACAACACAGGTGGGGACGACATATGATACAAGTGTCAAGAAGCGAAAGGAGGAGGTGAAAGGGAGATGTGACATGAAGCGAGAGTGGGTGATATGAGTGGAGGACAAGTAGCGGCAGGAGAGAGGGTAGTAAGTGGAGGCAGTAAAGTGGTATTCTTAGAGGGGGGGTAGGTGGTAAGAGTTTTAGTGCAGGGGGGGTCCGAGTGAGCGAGGAGGCGCCACATAATGGGGGGCCCACACTTGCAAAACCACTTGCTCGGACCCACCCCCCCTGGGTTAAAGGTAGAAGATCAGAGGGGTTTTGAACAACGTCATGAACCGTAGATCTGAGTGCATCAATATCGGTTTCCCAGATATGCATGCTTGTTAGCACAACGCATCTAAACCATCATTTTTCCCAAAACTTAGGATAAAACATATTTTGTGGGTTTTTCCCCCCTCTTTCATGCATTTTTCACCAAGGTGTCATTTCCTAAGGTAAAAACACCCCTTTAGAAATAATATGTGCTAACATTAGGCTCCATGGGGGATAGAGACCTCCCTGTGAGGCTTTAAGAACTTTATAAGATTCAGTGCCTTAGTGTTGGGCTATGGAGTCAACTATTAAAATAGAAAGAAAAATGATATTTACAATGACATAGGAATCCATTCATGGCTCAAAAAAAAAACTTCTTTAGAAAATTCCCATTAATGAGGCCACCAAAAACTTCATCACCCTCCAAATTCTGCAACCTGTAAGTGTTATTTGGAAATTTCTCAGATATCTTGAAGGGGTCGATCCATAAGGCTTCGAATATTATATTCTTTCATTTTTCCTTCTTGGGCGCATCCCATTTGAGTACTAGGTCTCCCAACTAGAAATCTTGTTTTCTTACCTTTCTGTAAAAATATTGATTGATCTTCTGTTGATGTTCATATTCTTTGTCCAGTATCTTCTCTCTAGTCTTTTGCACTTCTACCAGTTGTTGCATTCTTCTGATCATATCATCAGGCTCCCCTTGGTAGTCTTGAAGGATTTTTTCCACTGGCAAGGTGAGCTGAGAAGTAAATATGGCCTCAACTCCATACATGAGTTGAAAAGGAGAAACACCAAGAGATCTCTTTGTTGTCACTCTGTAAACCCACAAATAAAATTTGAGCTTTGAATCCCATGATTTCTTGTTGTCCTCTAATAGTATTTTGATGATATTTATAAGGCTCTTATTCGAGGACTCTTCCAATCCATTCCCTTGGGGGTAGTAAGGAGTTGAGTGAATTAGTGAAATTCCAAATTGTTCACAAAACTGGAACAATGGCTCAGCCTTGAAGGATGCAATGTTATCAGTGACAATCCTTTTTGGAAAACCAAATATTTCTATAATGTCCTCAAGAAAACCAATGATTACCTTTTGAGAATCACTCCTTATGGGGATAACTTCTATCCACTAGGTAAATTAATCAGTGGAAGTCAAGATCCCCTTGTGCTGACCACTTGAAGCATGATGAATTTCCCCAATAAAATCTAGGCCCCACTGCTAAAAGGGTCCCGAAGCTACCACAGCTTCAATGGAAAAGACTTGAGTTGTTTCTTCCCAGTGAATTTATGACACTTAACACAAGCCATGATCCTTGCACAAACATTGGTGAATAGAGTAGGACAGAAATACCCAGCCCTGAGAATTTTATAGGATGTAGTTCTCCAAAAATGATGTCCCCCACATAGGCTATCATGAAAATCAAACATAATCCTTTGGGCCTCTTGTGGATCTGAAAATCTCAGAAGAACTCCTAGGGGGTCTTTCCAATACAAAACCTGATCAATAAGGAAATATTTAATTTCTTTGAGCTTTAAATATCTTGCCTTGCTTTTTCCCATACCATTTGGAGGTTGCAACTCTAGCAGAAAGAATATAATATCTTTGTACCAAGTGCATTCTACCAATGGAGGGATGAATTGTGGGTCTGTATAAGACAACTCACCTTGTTGATTTTATGAGAAGATGATGATGAATTTAACCCCCAAATATTTGCAATTAGATTTAGCCAATAGTTTGGAAAAACGTTGTCCTTTAACTAGTTTGGTGGGCTTTATTTCCAAATCAAATTCAAGGATTTGGAAAATCCACTTGCTCCTTCTTCCATCTATGTCAAGATGAATGAGAATATCCTTCACAAAAGCTGAAGGAACATATGCAATTACCTTTGAATGTAGGACATAGATCCCGAAAGCTTTGAGAGATTTCACCAAAGCATAGGTCTATTTTTCCATGATTTCATACTTTATTTCAATGTCCCTCATTGATTTGCTGAAAAAGTTAATAGGTTGTTGCAGCCCTTCAACATTCTTCTGTAATAAAACAGTTGTTATTGTATCAAAAGAAGCAAAGGAAAAAATTAGAAAATCTTTGGAGTAATTAGGACTGATAAGCACAAGTGCCTCAATCAAGGCCTTCTTGATTTGGTCGAAAGATTTTCTAGACTCAACATTCCATTTCATTTCATTCCCCTTCCTGAGCATGGTTGTGATATGCTTTACCATTTCAGAAAAATTTGAAACAAGCCTTCTTAAAAAGTTGATTTTTCCCAATAAAGACTGAACTTCCTTCCTGGACCGGGGAAGTGGCAAGGTTTGAATAGATTCTACTCTACTTGAATCAATACTGACTCCCTCAGCTGATATTATGTGCCCCAACAATTTTCCCTCCTGCGTGGAAAATAGAGACTTTTTGGGATTTAGGGAGAGACCAAATTTTCTGCATTTCAAGAAGACCTTCCTCACATGTTGACAATGTTCTTTAAAAAATCTGGAAAAAACTGTAATGTCATCCAAGTATATGACTACAAATTTATCCTTTTCTCCAATGAAGGCGATGTCCGTAGCTCATTGAAAGGTTTCCCCTACGTTCATCAATCCAAAGGGCATATTAGCATACATGAATGTACCCCAACGAGTGTTGAAGGTTGTCTTTTCTCTGTCTTTAGGCAGGACTGAGATCTGATTATAGCTAGAAAATCCATCAAACATGGACATCCTAGATTCATCTGTCACCCTCTGCAATATGTGTTCCATCTTTGGAAAAGGGTAATTGTCCTTCGTAGAGCTTCTGTTCAGGTTCCTGAAATTGACACACGGTTTGATTTATCCATTCTTCTTTCTTATTAGGACCAGTTTGGATACCCATTTAGAATATCTCAAGGGGACAATGATCTAGGTGTCCAACAACTTCTTTACCTCCCTTTCCATGATAGGCAGCAGCATGGGGTTTATTTTTCTTAGTTTATGCCTAAATGGTTTGGCCTCTTCCTTCAATGGGATCTTATGCTCAATGAAATTTGTGTCATATGTTCTGAGATATTCATATGTCCATCCAAACACATCATCAAAATCCTTTATCAACTTGGCATACTCTGCCCTTTGCTCCCTTGACGGGCTTCTTGACAACTTGACAAATTTAGGATCCTTCTTTGTACCAATATTGCACTTAGCTACATCAAAATCCTCATTTGAAACTTTACCCTTTACTGCCACATCATTTCTTTCAAATAGTCTTTCCAAAGGAACTAGTCCCTTGGGGATATGATTGTTAGGCAACTGGACAATATGATGATTATCAATTTTTTTCAGAAAAACATCAGCATTAGGATTTATTTTGGAATCAGGTTATTGATCAATGTGTAATGCAGAAAACTCATCAACAGTCTCCAGGAATATTTTGATTTAAATATCATCCTCAAACACTTTCCAATGCTTAACATTGTCAGGTACAGAGGGTATATATTTCACTTCTACATCATACCTATTTTAGGTGGCAGAGGGACTCTGAAATTACTTGCAGAAATAGCCATATAATCGGCCATGGCATTCTCTTCTCTTGGAATAAATGAAATGTTGAAAGCTAAGAAAAAACTGTCAACTAGATCCTAGACTTCATTTATGTAACTTCTAAGCTGAGAGTGCTTGGCTTGATAAATTTTTCTGATCTAATGTAAAATTAACTCAGCATCCCCAAACACGGGTATCTCTTCAATCCCAATGTCTTTTGCAACCCTCAAACCCAAAAAAGGAGCTTCACATTCTACCACATTATTGGTAGTTTCGAATTATAACTTGTACACTAGAGATATAATTTCTTGGGTAGTTGAAATCAATACCATTCAAGCACCAAAACCTTCTCTGGAAGAGGCTCCATCAAAGAAAATTTTCCAAACAGAGGTAATCGGAGGAGAATATTCATAGAGTAGGGGACTTATTTCTAATTTCAAGAGGGGGTTTAGGGGCATTAGTGATCTACAATAAGTTGGATCCAAAATTAGTATCGAGTGAAAAAATAGGATGGTTGGTGGGGTCTGCTTCATCACTAATAATGTAGGCCAACTAAGTTTCTCTGTTAGTATTCTATGCTCCCCCCAAAAAATAGGAATGGTAGCCTATGTGAGGTCCATCTGCAATGTTCCCCCAATTATTTTTATCCAAGATATTGACAAGAGCATGCCAAAATTGGGGGGAACATAAGCTACTACAATATCCATGACCACACTTTTCATGGGCAGTTGAAACAAGGTCAAAACTAGATATTTGATGACCCTAAGACACTGCACTTTCTTAGAATCAAAAGAATACAAGTCATGATAAGTTTTTGTGATTTCTAATCCAAGTTCATCCATGACAATTTTGGGCATGAAATTATGAGATGCCCCTGATTCCATCGAACAATTATGCAGCACCTTGTCATGTATGTTCATAGATGTATATAAGGGAGGGGATGAATCATCTCTATCTTCTATCAAAGGACCTAAGATGACTGTTGGATTTTTGTCTTGGAGGTTTATTGAGTCTGTGGAATGACATGATGGCTCATACTGCAATAGTTTAGAGAGGGACCTTTTAAAATCTTCATGCTTGACCAACTCTGAAAGGGGTACAGGGATCCTAATATTTTGAAACTCGTGCTCACAGTTAAAATAGAAGGGGGGATTCAGAATTTATCTTACTTCTGGGACAACACCTTTGGCTATTGGCGAGGGTTTTTGTGCTTTCTTTTCCTTGTTGTTGTTTGTTGCATCTTTAGCAGACTTCTCTGCTCTGGAAGGCTGATTAGGGAAGTCAAACTTCCCTTCTTTCTTCTTAGACCTGAGGTTATATTTATTGGAACTACTATTGGTCTTCTCTCCCTTACTCAGCTCATTTATTTGGTTATCCATAAGGGACTTCTCGTATATAGATTGGGTCAAATGGGGAAATGGGGAGGTGGCTCCAAGACAATGGATTTACGGATGAAGCTCTTCTTTTTCTCCTTCTTTATCAGCAACGAGTTTATTTTGGAGAGGGGTTTGGATCTTCTGATCATCCCTATCTATGTTTCGAGGCTCTCTTGGAAGTGTTTGAGGGGTATTATTTGGTCTTCTAAAGTTACCTCTATTATCAGCATTTTGAGCACTCTTATAAACTTGCTTCCCTTTGATTCCATCTTCTCCATCTCTGCAGAAAGATATTTTACCATATTGGTCAATTCATCTACTTGAGGGTGGGACGCAGAGGAACCAGAGGTTGAAGCTTCAGATCTCCCCCTTCCTCTGTCTCTGTCGGTTTTATTTCTAAATCTATCAACTACCAATATGTTGGACTCTACTTCCAGGGTTGCATCTTACATATGCTCCAAGGAAATATCTCTTTCCTCTCTTAACAGGAGAAATAAATTAGGGTCGAAAGAACTAGCATAAGTAATTTTAGCAAAGGCTTCTGTAGGCTTTATCTCGGCAGGGATCTTATTGTACATTTTGTTGAATATTTTAGAGAAGTCGGAGACAGATTCTCCCTCTTTTCTATTTAGGGACCCAAACTCTATGATATAATACATAAAGTCATTTTTATCCCCCCATTGTCTCAATAAAACATCATCTAAAGCCTCAATCCTAGCAATGGATCTAGGGGTCAATCCCCTAAACCATTTCCTAGACTCACCATCAAGGATCTTGACAAAGAATCTCATCCAAACATCCTCATTTTCAATATTTAGATTGTTTGCATAACTGTAGAAGGCAACAAGGTGTTCTCCTGTGAATTTAGGCATGTATTTTAGGTAATCTCCAGTAGGGAGAGCATTCATTGGCTGAGGTAAGATTAGAGGGGCATATCTTGCAACCACTATGGCATCCATTCTATTCCCAGGGGGATTATCACCCACCATTGGGATGTGAACTAGAGCAAAACTATGAGGGGATGGAGTTCGAACGGGTGAGACTAGAAGTGTGTTTCTGGGAGTAAAGGGAAATGACTGAGGATATGGATAAAAGGCCATAGGGCTCGAGGGAATCAAGATTTCCCCTTCTGTAAAAGAAACAACTCTGACAGGGGGAGGAGTGGTAAAGCTCAGAGTGGGAAAATATTCTGAGGTCCTGGGTTTAAACCATGGTACCACTTCAAGGGAGATAGGAGTGAAAAAGGTTTCTCCCTCCAATCTAAGACCAGGAGGGGAGAAATCAACAAGAACACTCCCAAACTTTAAACTTTGGGAAACTCCAGCAAATGGCATAATAGGAGAATGAGAAGAAAATATTGGAGTTTCTATAGGAGGATGGTCAAAATCATCAGAAATACCTAGTTCAGCAGCTGAAGTACCTTCCTAGAGGATCTTTCGTCTTCTGATAATTTTCTCTGGGTCAGCTTTAGGTGTTGCTAGAGGAATTTGTGGGGTAGACCTCATGTGTATGCCTTTGGAAGCCACAGTTGAAACAATGGATTCGCATCAATGGAGTCGGCAGGTGTAGGTTGAAATATTCAATGGTTATGATGTCTGATGCACCTTCAGAATCAGAAGCTCGTTGTTATTTTATGCAAGGGAAAATATTCAATTCCTCCCCAGCAACGATGCCAGAAATGTTATCACTAGAATTCACCTCTTGATTGTAGAGGAGGTAATCCTAGTACCCATACATTTGTATTCCACGATGAATAAGTTTAAGGAGGTCGAATGGGTGCAGACTCAGGATAGTATCGTTTTAACTCAGAAAATTGGACCAGTGTGCACATGCAAGTGAGGTCTTTATTCAACTTCAGTCAGTAAGTTGTAGTAAGGGTGAGTAGGAGAAATAAATTGAGGAGAAAATGTAAAGGTATGCTATGGACATCAGGTCTTTGAGCAGCCTAAGGAGGAAAAGATTCAAATACAAGATCCTCTTGGATTCAAAAATTCAGGAAACTGAAGAAAGTTAATGATAGCACTGCAATCAAACATACATTATAGTACAATTGAAAAAAAATCCATGTGGATCCTTCAATCATGGAAACTTCAGTATCAGAGGTGAATAAGATGAAAATAAGATGACTTTCATTAAACGAGAAGTCTCAGATCACAATACATAACAGATAACCAGAAACTTTCTCAAAATTTTACAATACGGGAGCCTAGCTCAACCATCGACAATAACAAAATGGAAAAAATGCCTACATATACTCAGAACTGGCCCTGATTGTTAGAAGCTCTACTATACCATGCGTTCAAGGATTTGCATTGATGAGATTTTCTACCAGGATGAACATGCACGCGATCTTCTGGTAGACTGTGCTTGCAGTATTTTGTCAGACTGCCCATGCAGGCTTCTGTCAAACGCGATCTTTGGTCAGACTGGACTGACATCCTCCTTCCATGATTAGTCCTTTTTTGGTCTTATATTTATGGAAGGATATGATGTCTCAACCACATTCCTTGTTTTCATTAACTGCTTCATCAAGATCGAAGTGGGAAGAGTCAACCTGGCATGTGAAAAACACGCTAACCACACCCTGTGAGTATCTGACACCCGAGCTTTGTTGGATGTTGACTTAGAATATGGTAGGTGGACATGGAGGCTGATGATGGGGAACTGGCGAGATGGTTGGCAGAGGCTTGCAGGCTATAATGGATGATCGGAGGCCAGGTGGAAAGCTACGATTGGCAAAGTGGTGACTGGGAAAACATGGGCATCGGCATACGAGAGCTGAGGTGTAATGGGACGGAGGTGATGTGGCATAGGAAGATGACATGGAGGCAAAGGGGAGGCTATAGTGGTAGGAGCAGTGGGGACAAAAACAACACAGGTGGGGGAGACATAGGAGACAGGTCTCGAGAAGCAAGAGGAGGAGGTGAAAGGGATATGTGACATGAAGCGAGATTGGGTGATATTAGTGGAGGATAGGTGGCGGCGGGAGCGAGGGCGATAAGCGGAGGCAGTAAATCAGTCTTCTCAGAGGGAGGGTAGGTGGTAAGAGGTTTAGTGAGGGGGGGGTCTGAGTTAGCGAGGAGGTGCCACGTAGTGGGGGGAGCGCGTTTGCAAAACCACTTGCTCAGACCCCCACCCCCTCGTTTATAGGTAGAAGATCGAAGTGGGTCTAATTAGTGTCATGAGTTGTATATCTGAGTGCATCAATATCGACCACCCATATCTGCGTGCTCCTTATCACAACACGCCCGATCCATCATTTTTCCAAAATCTTAGGATAAAACATATTTCATGGGTTTTCGACCCCCAATTTCGTGCATTTTTTACCAAGGTGCCATTTCCTAAGGGAAAAACACCCCTTTAGCAATAATATGTGCTAACAGGTAGAGTCATTAGAAATATCTCAATGAGATAAATCCATATTCGAGGTTTGATTAGAAAGATAATGCACAAGGTGGAAGAGGAATTTTAACACCCCATCAACCTAAGTAAGGATTAAGGGGTCGGGTGTTTATAGTATGTTCCTAATTCAATAGATTTGAGACATATGGTTATAGATGAGTTCCATAAAAGACCATATCTAGGTCACCCTAGTTATCAAAAAATGGTGACATCGGTAAGGAAACTGTATTATTGGTCGGGAATGAAATAGGAAATTTTCAAGTACATTGCTAAATGTTTATATTGCCAAAAGGTAAAAGTTGAGAAAAGACATCATGCAGGTCTATTGCAGTTGCTACCTATTCCATAGTGGAAATGGGAAATGATTTCCATCGATTTCATCACTGGTTTTCCAAAGACAATCAAGCAACATGATGTGATCATGGTTGTAATGGATAAGTTGAGCAAGGCAACGCACTTTATTCCCATTAAGTCTACTTTTAATTCCATAGATGTTGCTAATATTTTTATGAAGGATATTTTCAGACTGCATGGTTTTCCCAAGACCATAATCTTAGATAGAGATGCCAAGTTCACCTCAATTTTTTGGAAAATATTATTCACGGGCTTAGGAATGCAGCTGGAATTTATTATGGCCTATCATCCTTAAACAAATGGTTAGACCAAAAGAGTGATAAGACTGCTAGAATACATGTTGAGGATGCATGTCATGCATCAGCCTAAGAATGGGAAGAGTATCTACCTTTGGTATAGTTCACCTACAACAATGGTTATCAAGAATCATTGAAAATGATCATATTTAAGGTTTTGTATGGTAGAAATTGTCGAGTTACAATCAGTTGGGGTAGTCCAGTTGACAAGATCACACTTAGAGTAGAATTGCTAAAGGAGATGGAATATCCCATGGTTAAGATAAGATAGAATATGAAAGTAGCTTAAGACAGAAAAAAGAGCTATGTAGATAGAAATAGAACTCACTGGGATTCAAAAGTGAGGGATCATGTGTATCTCTGAGTGAAACCCAAGAGAAGTTCCATAATAATGGGAATGTGTGCTAAGTTAGCACCCTGATATTGTGGACCATTTGAAGTCCTGGAGATAATAGGACTAGTAGCATACAAACTTTCTTTACCACCTATTGTTATAGCTCATAATGTGTTATGTGTGCTTTTTTTAAAGAAATATGTCCATGACTCTAATCATGTCATTGATTGGACTGTGATACATGTGGAACTAGAGGGAGAATTCCATATCGAACCTCAATGCATACTGGATAAGAGAGAAACAAATCTTCAGAACCAATCCATCATGTAGATCAAGGTGCAATGGAAGCACTTTGGATCAGATGAGGCTACATGGAAACTGGAAGATGCCATGAGACTGGCATGCACATTTTTTTTTTCTGTATAATTGTATATACATGGTGTTTTGAACACCGAGGATAGTGTTTCTTTATGGTGGGGAATGTAACACCCTATTTTCCCCCAAGACTATAATTATTCTTAATACTTCATATTATTATGTTTATGAATCTTTTAATCACATTTTATTAGTGAAAAACACCAAATAGTTCACTGAGAGGGAAAAACCTTGAAAGTACTAGCCATGATACACAAATGGGAATTGATGAAGCATGGATTTATTGAGTGGTTGCGTAAGGTGAAGTTGAGATGTTTTTATGAAGAAAATAGGAAGATTGTTTAACAAGACATATTATGCTTCCAAAGCATAAACATACACCTACCAACATATCAAACATGTATGGAACCACGTGAGTTGTTATAAGGAACAAGACTAGACCCATTTGGGGCAGTTAATAACTACTGACAATCTTGGTCCCTTGGAGAAGGTAAGGGTCAATTGAATGACCTGACAAGGAGGACACCATGGGTTTCCCCTTTAATATTGAGACTGCAAGTAGCAAGTGGAATTTGTAGGAATCCATGGGAATCCCAAAAGGATTGAGGAAAATAGACCAAAGGTGGAAAAGAATCCATTAGACCAGACAACCAATAGAAAGAGACATGTGGGGAGGCTATCTGGACGTGCACACACATAGAAAATGGAAACACACATGAGAAAGAATATTTGGTCACCAAGAGTGGGATTAGACGAATAGAGCACATAACAAATAGAAGAACTCTATGATAAAGAGTGCAATAGAGATGAGTTCGCAGGCCAAGAGTATAGTGAACATAGATGATCATTGGAACATATTGAAGCACAAATGGAAGAGAATATGATAATAAAAATTTATCCTTGAATAAAATAGTAATATCATCTAAGATTATGATGATCACCCTGAAACAAGGAAGACCTATATCTAGACTAGAGAAATAAAGGGCTACATCTTGGTACTTACTAGATAGAAACTAGCACTGCTAAAGGGAGGTCTCCAAGGGACTGTATAATAGAGAAGGAACTGCATTGTGCAGAGAAAATCCAATTGATAAACTACCTGATAAACATGTAGATACCCTGAGATCAGTGGGAAGGGGGCAACTTCTGTTGTTGTCAGCGGAGGAAGGAGAGTAACCTTCCTAGATAATCTTAAGCTTTGAAACTAGTTCAAGCATTCCCCTTGTGGTATCATGGCTTGGAACGAGGGTAGCGTACTGTAGGAATTAACTCTATAGTATGTCCTAACATTGGGAGGAAACACGTCCTCTCTTAGTTAGTTGGTTATGGAAATTTTCCTGATCAGATAAGTATTTAACTTGATTTGTTTAACAGTGCATGGATGATGAAATTGTGTATTTTTTTTATTTAAATGTGAAATGTGAATCCTAGTAATCAATGAATGGAACCCCAGAGTAATTTGGATATGCTTGTTGTTTCCATTGTTTAACCTATTAAATTGTGAATTTGAATAAGTATGCACAATATGTCCCTAAGGACCTTGTAGCTTTGGAGGAAATTTTGTAGGATATGTACAAAAACATCATCTACCTAGTGATGTGAGTGTTATGATGTCTATATAGGTCCTTGTAAGGAATAGAGGACCTTGATTCCTAAGGAAATCTCGATCATTATGTGGAAAGCTTGAAAGATATGCAAGAAAATTATATCTGATAATCTGAAAGGTATTTGATGGCCTTAGATAAGTTTACCAACTCTTGAATATATGATCAGAACCTTGAAAAATCCTTGAAAAGTGGTTGAGTCCCTAAGTCAGGCGGTAATCAGTAGAAAATCCTTGTGTTGAGTTAGGAGATTTTGTAGCCATCGATCATACAAGGTGAATAGATCTCAGCCCTTCATTGGGAAATGCATTGTTGTCGGGAACAATTGAGTGCCAAGACATATGTGATGTCCAATAACGATGAGGTCCTAGAGATGGGATGAGGACCGTCACTTTTTCAAGATCGACTTCGACCACTAGTACATTGGGCCCATTTTCCAACAATTTATCAACATATTTTCATTGCAAAAATGTCGAGATTCCAACAAACACATCAACTCGATTTCGTCATTAGACATGTGTCTCACTATCGATGAACATACCAATATCATTGGTCTTTTGATACCATTTACAACTAGACATTTGGTTGGAATATTGACACAAAGTGCATGTAAATATCCACAAAATTTTGTCTAATGATTAACAAACAATGGTTGAAGTAGGGACATATGTTTCTCGATAGTTCAACGTATCTTTTTTTATCCTGCGATGTACATTTGTTTATATGTTGACATATATTTGTCGAAAGTGCATGTAAATAGCCACAAAAGTTCATCTAATTATCAACAAGCATTGGTCAAAAGAGGGACATACATTTGGCAATTGTTTTATGTATGGTGTTCGATCTTGTGGCGTATGTTTGTTGAAAGAGTGTGTAAAGAGAAAAAAATGTGTGTTTGATCATCCACTAACATTGGTCAAAAGGTCGATGTACATGTATCGATAGTTCGATGTCCATGTGTCGATCTCTTGATGTATGTTTGTCAAAAGAGAATTTAAAGAGAAGCAAAATTTCTTCTAATGATCAACTAATATTGGTCGAAAGATCGACGTATGTGTCCTTATACCTTTGAGAGTAAAACATATACGCATTGATATATATGTCACAAGAAATACAAACGTACATCGAAATATCATCTACGTTGGTAAAATGAGTGACCTATGTTGGTTGATATTTCGATGTGCATTTGTATAAAAAAAATCAATAATGGTTCAGCAAGTCTAACAGGGTCTGCACAAAATTTTTAAAAACAATCCACTATGGAGGACCTACCATCGAATATCAGCATTGAGGAAGAATTTACAAATTTCCATATGCTTATGTTTTAAAAACTTTTCAAACATGTTTTTGAAAGTTTATCATTTTTTAAAAGGCAATTGATACATACCTTCATAGATCTGTATTAATATTATCAATACAACTAGGACACGATTAGGATTAAGGGGGACATGTTATAATGATGGTTAGTGGGAACCACCCACCTTTTTGGATTCAAGGACACATGATGATTAAGGGGGACATTATTTAGTGATGGATAGTGGGCATAATGCAATCAATCCCACAAAAACTCGGTGTCCTCCCATAGAGTGCACAACAAGAAAAAACTAATTTAAAAAATAAATTAACCATTAAAAAATACCACAGGGGATTTACTGCTATAGTAAAATGAAATTAGAAATAAAATTGGTGGAGAGAAAATAAAATATCTCCATTAACCAGAACATAAATTTATTACAACCATACTTATAAACCCTTTTGCACTATTTTCTTTCCCCCTTTATATTTTCATTTCTTGGTAGATAAAATGTTCAGAACCTTCAACTTCCCCCAACCGTTTCTTCTTTTTATTTTCTTGGATAGCTACACGTTCCCCTTTGCCAAAATTGTTTTCTAACTATTTAAGTTAATGATATTTAACGGATATGTCCACTTAAACAATTTGGTTTCCCCTACTAAAAAAACCTTCCACTTTTCACTAGCTCTTTACCATACATGTGGAGTTTAAAATGAAAATCCATAGCTATAAAATACACATGTGTGTGTTTCAGCAATTGTTTCATCATGGTGTTGCAGCAACTATTACAACATGTTTTGAAGCAACGTAAACATCTTATAGCAATAATAACATGTTGCAAGATCTTCATTGTTCATAATTAGGCATTGGAGATTATGTGAGACTACAATAATTATGTGAGATTACAAAGCTATTGCTAACAAAAGAGAAAGGAAAGGACTTAAGTATCCACAACCAAGGTTTAGGAATATCATTCCTACAACAACTATATGTGCTTATGGAATCCTTTCTTCTTGCAATAAAGAATAGTATGGTCATACCTCAAACCTAAACCCTTTTGCACGGTTTTCTTTCCCCATTTATTTTTGTTTCTTGGTAGTTGAAACTTTTAGACCCTTCAACTCCCCCAACCATTTCTTTTTTTTTCTTGGATAGTTACACGGTCCCATTTTCCAAAATTGTTTTCTAACTATTTAAGTGAATGAGATTTAACAATTGTGGCCACTTAAACAATAACATTTCCCATACTAAATCATCCTACCACTTGTCAGCAACTATTTACCATACACGTGGAGTTTAAAATAAAAAATATGTAGCTTAAATAGACACATGCATGTTGTATCAATTGTGTTGCAGCAACTGTGTTGTAGCTATTGTTTTGCAGCAACTGTTACAACAATTGTTTCAGAATGGTGTTGTAGCAATTTTTACAGCGTGGGTTGTAGAAATAGAAACATGTTATAGAAATAAGAACATGTTGCAAGAACTTCATTGTTCATAATTAGGAATTGGAGATTATGTGAGACTGCAACAATTATGAGAGATTACAAATATATTGCTCACAAAATATGAGAAAGGAAAAGACTTAACTATTTACAACCAAGGTTTAGGAATATCACTCCTACAACAATTATATGTTCTTGTGGATTCCATGCTTCTTGAAATAAATAATTTCATGGTCATCCCTCCTCACAATTTTCATGTATCAAACGTGCACTATCAACATCACAAACATATTTTGTACTATCTACTTCCATGAAGCAAGACTGCCCCCCGATCTACCTCGGGGACATAAACTTCCTAAGGGTGATTGTTGGGGATGTTCTCATATTCATAACAAGTTTTTAGCCTCTAAAACATTTAGGATCAACAGGCTCAATGATAAAGTCCTTCAAAATCTCAAGTTGAAGTAGAGACATCGTCAGATTGTGTTACAAGACAACCCATATAGGAAATCAACCATCAAGTAATAGTTGGGAAGAAGGAGGAGGATCAACCAAGGTATCTCCATTGGGAAATTAAAATGATAATCCTGACCAAAGCAGTGGCTTTCTAGGTAATCTATCACAACCAATTTTATAAATGAGGTTAGTAACACTACATACAAAAAACTAGCTCGTGAACCTGACACACAGTCAAAAAGGTACTAGTCCAAGGGAAGCAGACACTTCATATGTCTTATTTAAAGGAAGACATTTTTTTCACTCAAAATCATTATTGTACATGTTAATGCAACACTAGAAACATATATAGGTTTACTATGATAACAAAAATAGTAACCTTCAAAATAGCCTGGATGCTTAATGCAATAGACAATACTATTTTTGTTGGTAATTTTTGGAGCCAACAATGGCCATTTTCACACTATTAAATTGGGGTATGGGACCTTCCTAAAAATTAAAAGAGACCATTTCCAAGGTCAACATGGTGTCTTATGTTGTATAGTTTCAGTAATATAATTTTTTCATTTATTTACCAAAAAAAAAAATTGGTTGCTACTTTGCAATTTACTAAATCTAACTAGTCATTATATGTGGAAAAAAAAATACGTCTAGTTAACATGTACTATGCAATGGTAGAAGGATTGTTCATAGATGGAAAAAAATAACAGAAAATAAAGAAATGTTACCTAGACAATAGTACTACATCCATAACGACTGCATAATTGAGCAAGTGTGGCTTGATTGTCTAGTTCCAGTGACTATTGAATGATGGAAGGATACTTCCCTAGGACCTGTACGTATATTATTGCCAATGAAGTTACCAAAAATTCCTTTGGATATATAATTTATTTGATTGGATCCTTCCCTTTATTTCAAACATCGTAAAGTTGGGAAAATGATGGAGTGTATCCAATAGTTTCCTCCAAGACTACTTCAAACAATGGTGGGAGGACAAATCCCTAATAGACCATAGGGATCTCTAGTGTGTTGTGTCATGGGAAATATGGTTGACATGGAATTTTGTTATCTTCCACAAAAAAGAGATTATAACCTTTCAAGTCTTGCATCAAATTAGATTTTTATATGAGAAGATATGGACTGCTTCTAGACCCAAAACTCCTAGAATTTTTCTTGAATTAATCATAGACTAGGTGAATGGTATCAAATAATTACAAACCATGTTGTTGGAACCTATTTATATAAAATTTATGGAGATTATTAGGAAGTTCACATATGTCACTTGCACACATGTATATAGAGAATTAAATTGCCAGGTTGTAATGTCTCCTCCCAATTGATCATGACGAATGATGACTCAATAGCCTATACAACCCCCGTAGGCTATAGTCAAAAATGGAAAGGGATACAAGGAGGTTCATTTGGTGTCACTAGAATAATAAATCCTAAAGTGACATTAAATAAAATAAATAATTATATTTAAATGAAATTGGAGGGAAAATAAAGTGAGGGTTTGATTTGGTCAAAAGGAGGAAAGATCTAAAAGGCCCAGAGGAAGGATAAATAGAGGTGTAACCCTTTTCTTTGGAATTATAATTTGATATCTCATCTTGGAGTGTTCTTGGAGCCATTTCTTTGTGAGGGTTTAGCAAAACCCTTCAACTACTAAAGTCTATTTTCGGTGGTGTGATACCCACCCTAGACAGACAAGAGATAAAGTCCATCTAGGACTACCATTGGAGATTCTCTTGGGAGTTTTGTATTCATTTGAAGAGATATTGAAGTATGCAGAAGGTTTACATAACTTTTTGGATGAGTTCGAGCCTAGACAATTGGAGGTTTTAGGAGGGTTTCGGAGTAATTATGGTTTAGGGAATCCCTGCGGGTTGAGTATCGAGCATCCCGTGAGGCCCTACTAGACATATGGCACTTGTCTCGCAAGGACCTCTATGATTTGGGTTACAACATACCATTTGGATCAGATTCGTAGGTTTACAAGAGGGCCTCTAGTAGAGCAGACACTACTCGAGCAGATCATCACAAGGAGCATCATAGATTGGAAACATCCTAGGTTTTCATGTATTTTTTCTATTAGAAGATTTGTGTAGCTACCTTGAATCCATTAGATTTGTGTGTTCAAGAGTATTTTGTAGTTTTTATTACATCCAACAGATATCATTGTATTGATTGGGGTTTCCATCCATAAAAATATTCAATGGTTATCTACTCTATTTCCCATGTAATGGATGCATGCAATGTGTTTGAAAAAGTTCCTATATGAGAAAATTGTTTGTAATGGGTTAACAACAAAATTGATACTAAGTGTTTGACATATTTACACAAGGAGAATTAATAATTTTTGGATAGAAAAAATAGTATATATGCATAACCTAGTTGGGAACATTATAGTGGTATCAGAGTTGGTTATCTTTCTAGCATGTGACTTCTTGAGTAATTGATGCCAAGGAAGACTAGAGGACGAGGGAAACAAACCACCCTAGGATCAGAGTTAGAATAAGTATAAGTATATGGAGTTATGGTGGATCATCCTTAATATAGGACCATACAGTTGTTGGAAAGCATAGCTAATGGGCAAAAACAATTAACACAAGTCTTGAAACAGTTCTTCTTCGAAAATAAAGAAAAACAAAACTAGGGAGGTACCAATGGGAACCATGTAGAGGCCAACCATTGAGGCAGTAAGACTCCTGAAGGGAGTAATACATATTTTTCATCACATAATGTCTTCTAAGAAGGTAACAGAAATGTACCCAGACCCTTATTCCCACCATTCCTTGAGGAGAAACCTATAAGAGCCCCGGAACAACAAGGGACAGAAGAAATGGACTCCTACTTTAGGGAGTATCATTTGCTGGAAGAAGGAGCCTAGGAAGCCATGTCTTACAATGACTACTACAACCTCAGTATCAAGAACAAACCTAGGTTGGGTTGGAATCAGCAAAATTTTAATCTTCTATGCAAATTGGAGAAGATGACTATCCCATATTTTGACGGATTTGACAGGTACATAGTTTGATCATGGGTACATAAGTTGGACACTTATTTGTATCTTAAACCAATGATAGAGACATAAGCGATCAATTTTACCATCGTAAAATTGGATGGAGAGGCTCATGAGTGGTGGTGCCTTGGGATATTAACATTGGGACATTCAAACATCATATCATATGAGAATTTCACCCAAATTTTGATGGACAAGTTCAATAGGAAAGATCATGAGGTCCATTATAGGGAGTTAGCACAACTGAGGCATACATGTACACCAAATTCCCATGTTACAGAGTTCCAGTGGATGGCATTCATGGTGACTGATTTTTCTAAGAAGAGACTAGTGGTGTTATTCATAGAGGGCTTGGATGAACCCTTAAGAGTTTGGGTGAAGGATTTCAGGCCAACCACACTATAGGAAGCTGTCATGAAGACCTAGGATATGGCAGAAACAATCCCCAAGAAGACACCAGAAAAAAAATGTACTCCATAGAAGGGTCAAGTGTCAAAACATCCCCATAAGACATGGATGTGGAAGGACAGATTGGATGAGGAAACTTGGATATAAATAAGGAATAATATTTTCTACAATTGCAAGGAGTCATGGAAACTAGGCCATCGATGTATGGGAAAAGGTAAATTCCAATAAATTGAGGTATTTTTTGATAAGGAGGATGATGATGATGATGAGGGAAATAGATAGGACAGTGGTGATCCATCACATGCTAGAGAGAAATAACCATTGCATGATATCCCCAAGGGCGTGACCATTTCCACACTTTCAGGAGTCCCTAAATATTACACTTTAAGAGTCCGAGGTATTGTGCAAGGGCAGAGGGTTACAACATTGGTTAATAGTGGGGCCACCCAAAACTTCATATATGTTGCACTTGTCACCAGGAGACAAATCCATGTAGAATATTTCAAGGGATTTGATGTGGTAGTAGCAGATGGTTACAACATGGCATGTACTCAGAGGATCAAAGGATTGGAAGTAACATTGGGAAACTATATGTTAACTAATGAATTTTATATCGTGGATTTAGCATATATTCATGTGGTACTACATTTTCAGTGGTTGTACTCATTGGGAGATATCCACATGAATTATCGATACATCAGGATGGAATTCTAAGACAAGGGTGGACAATGATTCATCCTAAGAGGTATGTCTACATGTTCCCCCAAGATAGTTTCTAACTTACGCATGGAGGCCCTTTTTAGACACAGGGACGTGGCTTGCATAGCAGAGTGATTAATCACCATGGAGAAACCATCATGGGATCACTAACATTAACCTATGGACATCCAAGTATTTATTGGAAATCATGAAACATTGTTTGAACCATTGATAGTAGGGAGACCACCTGACAGAGGACTTGAGCATGTCATTGATCTAGAATATGGGTCGAAGCCTGTGATCACTACCCCCTACATACATTTGAAGAGATTGAAGGATGAAATAGAGAAGGCCATAAAGGAATCATTGGAGATGGGACACATCAGGCCTAGCTCTTGTCCCTTTGCCTCGTCAATTGTATTGGTGAAGAATAAGGATGGAACTATGAGAATGTGCATAGACTAGCACCAAACAACAAGACCATAAAAAATGGATACCCAATACCAAGGACTGATGAGTTGATTGACAAGTTTAATGGGTAAGTGTACTTCTCAAATGTTGATCTACGATCAGAATACCATCAGATTCAAGTTAGAGAGGAGGATAACCATAAAATGGAATTCAGGTATCACTATGGGAACTATGAGTTTCTAGTTATTCCCTTCGGTTCGACTAATGCACCAGCTACCTTTTAGTCATGCATGAACCATATCTTCAACAAATAGTTGAGGAAATTTTTACTATTATTATTTGATGATATTATGATCTCCAATAGGATGTTGGAGGAACATATAAAGAATGTGGATGAGATTCTCACCATTATGGAGAAGCAGTCACTTTTTTCCGAGGAAAAGTGTGAGTTTAGGTTGACATATGCCCTCTATCTGGGGCACATGATTGGTGTTGAAGGAGTAAAGGTACGTCAGGAGAATATCTAGACCATCTTATATTGGCCCACCCCTAGGTGATTCATAGATATGCAAGGATTATTTGGGATATGCAACCATGATAGGCATTTTGTGAAAGAATTTTCACAATTGGTTGTGCCATTGATAGACCTCACCAAGAAGGGGAATTTCGTTGGTCATAGGATGCACAGGTAGCATTCAATGAAATGAAAATGGTGATGAACACTTATCAATTATTAGCACTCCCATATTTCACACAGCCTTTTTTCCTGGAGTATGGTGCTTCCGGTGAAGGGATAGGAGAAGTATTGATGCAAAACCAACACTCGATAGCTTTCAAGAGTAGAAAATTGAGGGAGCATGTGAATCTCTATCTGATTTGTGATAAGAAAATGTTTTCCATCATGCATGCATTGGCCAAGTTCATATAGTACTTGGTAGGAGGATGCTTTGTGGTTAGGACTGACCACAACATCTTGAAATATTTCTTTGGAGCAATGGGATCTAAATGAGAGACATAAAAAATGGGTGAGTAAGGTGAAGGCATATTATTTTAACATTGAGTATGTAAAGGGGAAGAAGAAAATAGTTGTTGACACCTTATCTAGGAGACCTACAATTTTCTCCATGATAGAGATCTCAACATACTGGAAATCCATTCTTTTGGTGGAATACTCCAAGAACACATTTTCATGTGAGTTGATGAAGGGTTGTATTCATGATGTTAGGTATAGGGTAGTGGATGACATCATCTACTACAAAGACAAGATTTATCTTGTCCCTGAGTCCAAACTCAAAGATAATATTTTGAGGGTGGTACATGATGTGCCACTAGCAGGGCACCAAGGGTATCTAAATACCTATAGGTAGGTGAGGGAGATATTTTCCTAGAAGGGTATCAAGGAGGATGTACTTTGTCATGTGAGGGAGTGCATGACCTGCCAACAGAACAAGTCATATTTTTCACATCATGCATGATTGCTTCAACCATTGTTGATTCCAGAGTAGAAGTGGGATAACATTTCCATGGACTTCATCACATGATTGTTAAAGGTACAGGGCATGGATTGTATCTATGTGGTAGTGGATAGATTGACTAAATATGCACACTTATTTGTCATTCATTTAGAGTAAAACACATCTTAGGTAGTATATCTATTCTTCATGGAGCTATTCATACTCCATGTTCTTTCGAGGAACATAGTCAATGACCAGGATAGCAGGTTTCTCAGTGCATTTTGGTAGGATCTATTAAGGTTATTTGGGACAAAGTTGACACCTAGCACTAGTTTTCACCCTCAAAATGATGGGAAGACCAAGATAGTAAAAAGATGGATTGATGGGTACCTAAGGAACTATGTGTCAAGGTGGTAGTGGACATTGATAAAATGGATGCATATCGGGGAGCATTGTTACAATACCACTTATCACATGTCCATTGGGATGAACCCATTCAGGGCATTGTTTGTCTATGATGCTCCATATTTTGTGGATTTTTTATTTGGAGAAAGCATAGCTCCCCAAGCCAAATATTGATTGTAGAAATGTTGGGACATCTTGAGAGTTTTGAAAGAGGATTTGTAAGAAACCTAGAATTAGCATAATATGTATGCAGATAGGAATAGGGTAGAATGTATCTTTGAGGTTGGGGACCTAGTATTTCTCAGGTTGCATCCTTACATACAGTCATCGCTAAATAAGAGTGGTGCAGATAAGTTGAAGCATCTCTTTTATGGACCCTATAGACTGATCAGGAGAGTTGGGGAAGTAGCATATGAGATGGAGCTACTAGAGGGTAGTAGGATATGTAACACCTTCCATATATCCTGCCTCAAGAAGGCATTGGGACAACATGTCACCACTTCAACAAATATTCCTCCACTATATGAGGAAGGGAGTTTAGTTCTAGCTCCTAAGTTTAGTTCTAGCTCCTAAGAGGATTGTTGATGACAGGGAAGGAAGGTTGAGGAGAAATTTTTTTCGAGATTAATTGGTTGTATGGAGAGGATTTCCCATGGAAGAGGCTACTTGAGAAGGAGAGAATATCTTACAACATCATGATCTAGAAATGCTTGAGGATAAGAAAAACTGGGTAGGGAGGATTGTAATGTCCCCTCCTAATTGATCATGATGTATGATGACTCAATAGACTATATGACCCCCATAGGCTATAGTCAATAAGGGAAAGGGTGTCAAGGAGGTTTACTTGGTGTCACTAGAATGATAAATCCTAAAGTGATATTAAATCAAATAAATAATTATATTTAAATGAAATTGGAGGGAAAATAAAGTGAGGGTTTGATTTGGTCAAAAAGGGGGGAGATTTAGAAGGCTTAGAGGAAGGATAAATAAAGGGGTAACCCTTCTGTTTGGAATTATGATTTGATCTCTCATCTTGGAGTTCTCTTGGATTCATTTTTTCGTTAGGTTTTATAAAAACCCTTCCACTACTACAATCCAATTTTGGTGGTGCAATACCCACCCTAGTTGAACAAGAGGGGAATTCCATATAGGACTACCATTGGAGCTTCACTTGGGAAGTTTGTGTTTAGTTGAAGAGATACCAAGGTACACAGGAGGTTTACAAAAAATTTTGGATGAGGCTGAGCCCAGACATTTGTATTTTTCAGGAGGGTTTCAAAGAAATCAAGGTTTAGGGCATCCCAGTGAATTGAGTATTGGTGTCTTTCGAGGTCCCGCTAGACATCTAGCAGTTGTCCTATGAGGACCTCTATGATCGTGGTTGCAGTAGTTTATTTGAATCATGTATGTAAGATTAAATGAGGGCCACTAGAAGAGTGGGAACTACTAGAGTAGAGAATCACAGGAAGCATCATAGATTGGCATCATCTCAGGTTTTCTTGTATTGTGTTTGTTACCAAATTTGTGTAGTTTCCTTGCATCCATTAGACTTGTGTGCTCATGAGTATTCTTCAATTGTTATTACAGCCATTAGATATCATTTATTTATTGGGGTTTCAATCCATAATAAGATTCCATGGTTATATGCTCTATTTTCTGTGTAATGGATCCATACAATGTGTCTGACAATGTTCCTATATGAGAAAAATGTTTGTAAGGGGTTAACAACAACATTAATACTAAGTGTTTGACATATTTACACAAGGATAATTAACATTTTTTTTATATAAAACATAATATATCCACATAACCTAGTTGGGAACATTATACATGTGAATTCACTATCCAAACAAATAGAGATGATTGTTATTATCATCATCATTATAGAAGTGAAAGATAGATCAAGGTTTACACATGTAACAAGATCTTTCTTTGATTGAATACAAGTGTTATGTTGATAAGGACATCGATATTGTCTTTTCTCAAAACATTTCATAGAATCCTAGAAAGACCATAGGTTTTTTTCATTGAAGTCTGTTAGGAACCTAACATCCCTAACCCCTCACGTAGGTAGAACAATATGTTTTCCATGTAATAAAGGCTGATATTAATAAATAAGGTCTAGTAATAAGGAAGGATAAATCAAATTTAAGAAGACCTAATATAAGCTTCCGCTTCTAGAAATATCTTCATCTAGATTGTTCTTTTGGTAGATAGACTTAGTATAAATAGAATTCCAGGGCATGAGAAGTATTTGTATTGATAATTATTGTAATAGAGAAATGATTTGCTAGAGGTTTCCCCCTTGAAGAGGCAACCGACCATTGTTTCCTATCAACAAAGGTATTATTTTGGTGTTGTGGTTCCTTATGTTTTGTTGTTTCATTGTTATTCTATGCAGTATTTTTGTTTTCTACTATTACAATATATATGGTACCTAACAAGTGGTATCAGAGAAATTTCTTTCGAAGGAATTGTGGGTTAATTTTTTCAGGGTAGAGACCTGTTCCGACGTCTTAAAAATATAGTAATCTGTCATTTAGCACATAAATATGTGATTGGGGAAGCATACACACAGGAAATACAAGAGGTTTTTAATCTCACATTGTTTGACACCTTTGTAACCCTTGTTGGTACCCCTTCAAGTGGTAGTGCATTATACAACACCTATATACGAAATGCCTAGGTATCCTAAAACTTGATATAGATAAACCGATCGGCTTCCTAATTTTTATAGTGCCATTAAGAACAACACTCGGGAAGACACTCTCTAGTACATGGGTAATCATGTTGTTTGGCTAAGGGTACATTCTAGCCTCCTTAGTTGGTTCCCTCAGATAGTGGGTCGAGTACTATTGTTTGACCTTGCATGTATATCAGAGAGTTATAGCATAGGGAAAACCCTTGTATGTAGGAACCCTAAAAAACCTTAATCCTTGGGACAGAAACAAAACAAACAAGAAAGTTTTAGTTTAGTGGAAGAACACATAGCCAGAAGATGCCACCTATGATTCGACTACCATTTTGCAACAATTTCCTCATCTAAAGCCTTGAGGACAAGGTTGTTTTTAAAAGGGGGGCACATTAGGGACCTAATCTCCCTAGTCCCTCACGTAGGTAGAATAATATATTTTCCATGAAATAAATGTCGATATTAATAAATAAGGCATGATAATAAAGAAGTATAAGTTAAATATAAGAAGAACTAATAGAAGCTTCTACTTCTAGAAATATCTTCCTCTAGATTGTTCTTTTGTTAGATAGATTTAGTATAAATAGGACTCGAGGAGATGAGAAGTATTTGTCTTGAGAATTATTGTAATAAAGCACTTCTCTACTGGAGGTTTCCCCCTCGAAGAGGAAAGTGAACATTTTTCCTATAAATAGAGCTATTATTTTGGTGTTATGGTTCCTTATATTATGTTGTTTCAATGTTATTCTTTGTAGTATTTATGTTTTCTACTATTATAATAGATTTGGTACCTAAAACATTCTTTAGGAACGATAAGGAAAACAACTTGGTCTATTTAAAGAAATGTTATTTATTGTACTATATACGTGGTAATATCAACATTCTCGATATGAGCATTTGTGTTTATGCCCTAGAAGAAATACAAATGTATCTTTCATTTTTGCTTGAAATATTTACATATGATTTTTTTTGGACAATATATATATATATATATATAGATATAGATATAGATATATTAAAAAATGATATTCATAATCAAGGTTGGTGGAGGTAGTTGGATGGTAAATTCGTTCTGGAAAGGAAGGTCATGTCTTGTGCTCAAACCCAAGCAAGGACATGGTCTAGTCGGGGAACAAATCTTAACTGGGCCAAGCCCACATACCTTTTGAAAAACATTTTCTTGGAGCAACAACAAGCTAGGGTTTGACAATCACAGACATAGTAGAGCGCAACATGGTTACCAAAGGGGGCGGTAATGGAACCCCCTCATACAAGCAGGTAGTGGTGGATAGGGTAGAAGGCCCACGAGGTGGAGGTTTCAAGGAACCAGTGACGAGCAACTCTGGTTCAAGACCGGAAAAGAACCAGGAAAGAAACCCAGAAAAAAAGGATCGCATGGGGGAAGAATCCAAAGAAACCCAGAATGATGTGCAAGAACAAGAGAACCCCAATGGGGTAGAAGGGCACAACCTGTGTAAACCTAAAATTGAACTGATACCCAAAGTGATATTAGAATACCCACAAACACAACTCTTTCAGGACCAGATGAAGATGCATCCACGAATTTGAAATTTCATGGGTTTGTGGCCCAAAGAAAGAACGTTGCACAACTGGATAAAATATCAATGGAAGCCAAGCGGGGAAGTGGAACTCCACTTGGGTTCGAAAGGATTCTTCACAATAGTATTCATGAACTTGGAGGACAGAGATAAAGTCTTTGAGGGGGGTGCATACTTCCACACCTCAAAAGGACTGTACATGCGGCCATGGAAGGAAAACTTCTCCCCTGAGAAAGAAACCTTCAATAGTGTACTCACGTAGTTGAGGCTTTACTCTCTTCCACTAGACTATTGGCTACCCTCCACCTTCAAAGAAATCGGGAACAAACTTGGAAAATATGTGAAGACATCGAAAGTAACCCTAAAAGGGAGATATACCTCCTATGCAAGGATCTGTATAGATATGGATGTTTCAGGGGCACTCCCATAAGCCATAAGCCTGGAATTCAGAGATGAGGAATGGATACAAAGCATCGACTACGAGCAGATCCCATTAAGATGTAGAATATTCCATGAACATGGACACCTATTCATAGAATGTCCTCTCAATAAAAGACAAGAAGTGGAAAACACCAAAATACAGTAGGATGAGGATGGGTTTATCAAGCCAAACCACAGAAACAAAGAAAATAAAAAACCAAGTAAATCCCCAATGGGAAGCAATCCAGAAGCCAGGACTAGAATGGAAGGGTGTGATAAAACCAACAAAGGGGAAGAAGGAGGAAAGGAAAATGAAAAAGATAAAGAAGCTAAGGAACTAGCCACAAATGAGAACACAAACAATCCAAGCAATAATATGGAACAACGGGTTAGCGCAACTCCTATGGACATAGAAACTAGAGATGCCAACACACCCATGCAGGAGGCAAATAGAGACGTGGAAATGACACCAAGTGAGGTAGGTATGGAAGATCCTGATCTCAGAGATATTTGGGAAAGGGAAGGAACATATCTCTTGAACATATTGGAGCAATGGAAAAGGCAAGGCGTAGACAATGTACTAGCGGAGCAACTAGACCGTATCCAATACTTGTTCCTCGTAAGGGAGGAAGAAAAATCCAGAGGGATCAAGCACACGCACGGGGAAATAGGAAACCTAGGAATCAAAGCAGGCGAGGGACAACCATAGCTCTCACCCAAGCAAACAAGAAGGAAGAAACATAGGAAATAAAATAGTGTAGCCCTATAGGAACTAGGAGCTCTATTGATAAATTCAGGTAAGATCAAAAATCTCTTTCCCAACTGCCCCCCACATGTTTAAATTAAGATTATAACATGGAATATTAGAGGCCTAAACATCCCACAAAAGTAAACAATCCTTAAAAACAGACTAAGGAAGGAACAACCAGACCTCTGTTTCATCCAAGAGACAAAATGTAGTGTAGACAAAATGGAAACATTCATAAAAAAACAATGGAGCAAGTATAATACATTGGCTATTGAAGGACAGCATATGGTGAGAAGTATTCTCACTTTGTGGAACCCACAAGTGATGAATCTACTAGTAGTCGAAGCCACCAGACACACACTTTCGATTAACAGGAAAATCATAGGTAACACAGAGGCAATTCTATGCACTAATGTGTATGGTCCCTAGATGTTGGAAGAGAAGAGAAGAATGCTCCTAGACCTAGAAAACCTAAAATCTTGTTCCAACAACCTCCACTGGATCTTGTCTAGGGACTTCAACATCATCACGATAATTGTGGAGAAAAAAGGATGCACCAGGAGATTGGATATAGATGAGGAAAACTTTTCATCTTTCATTGACACAGTGGAGATGGTGGATATCAAAACTAGTAATGGCCAGTTCACTTGGAACAACAAATGGATAAATCGACATCAAATAGTGACGAGGCTCGATAGATTCTTGGTGTCGGATTCCATCATTCTACAGGGTTTAACTTTAGAATACAACATCATTCCATAGGGGGGTTCAGACCACTGTCCAGTCCAACTGGAAGAAAACTTCCAAACCACACCGAAAAATAGGTCGCTCAGATTCGAGAAATTTTGGATTGAACATCCCACCTTCAAGGAGAACATCAGCCAGTGGTGGTGGGAGCCACAACCTGAGCAAGGGACAAGGATGTTCAAACTTTATAAGAAAATCAGGCACATCAAACATAAACTCAAAGAGTGGAACAAGGAATTATTTGGTAACATAAACCAAGAAAAAGGAATTATTGAAGACAGAATGAGGAAACTCGAGGAAATATGCATAGAAGTGGGCTATGTTAGCACAAGAATCTGCAGTCAGAAGAGGCTTGCCTCTCCATAAGAAACTAAATAACCTCTACAAGAATATACAAGCTTCTAACCTATCAAATCAAGGTTTGTGATTATTCTCATCATACAGAAGAGCACATACATTCCATAGCACCATGGCACTATGGAATTGTCTATATAGCATGGTCTGCCATTTTACTAGCTAAAATACTACCAAATCTGTTAAGCAGTGTAATGATGGTGCTATGAATTCCATAGGTTGTTACCAGATCCATTTTCATGTTGGATGTTTCTAAATCTGTCAATGTTGAAGTGATGTAGCTATGAATTATGATGGCACTACCAAATTGTATGGAGACACACAGGCGGGCGCTACCAAAATTTTGACAGAGACCAAATTGTGCAAAGTTATTTTGCAAGGACGCTTCTACGAGTTTTGAGTGACTAACTTAAAACTTGTATAATGAACAAATGAGAAGGTATTTTTGAAAATTGGAGGAGGTTTTTGTTCATAACATACCAAATATAAAAACTTCTCTCATTTTTGCAAAATTTGTTATGGTTTGATATATATTATACATTGAAGTGGCGCTACCGAATGTGCATAACTGTTTTACAGCGTCGCTACAGAATTTCCTGTAGCGGTCACAGATTGGATATTTTTCTTGTTGGTAGGTTGCCACCTGTCAAGGAGGATTCGAATGGATTCTCAAGGATCAGTTAGATTTCAAGGGACACCTGCACCTGAGTTTTATCTCCATCAAAGGCTTCATGCAATGAGGTGGAAAATTTTTATTAATGACTTCCAACAAATTCTTGAAAATTAGCAGTTTGTTGAATTTTTGTCTCTTTGATTGTTGCCACCTATATCCAAGGCTTAGAATCCAATGGAGGAGATCAAATTCGACCTCCTAAGGTTATTTGGACTATATTTTCTATTTAAGGAAGGAGAGAGCTCTTGGAGGAGGGGATTCATGAGCCAAGAGAGGCTAGAGAGAGTAGGAGCAGGGAGTTTTCCTGTGTGTGTTCATTTGTAAGCCTGTGGGAATTTTATGATTGTAAGAATTAATTCTATTGGATACTCATGAGAGCTGTGATTTCAGATTGTAACTCTTTTGTTTATATTTATTCTTATTTGAATATATTGCAGATTTGATGTTCAAAGGCTGCCAATGATTTGTGGATCCCTAAGCAGCAGAGGATCTATTGTATTGTTCCCACCAGTCATTGTTTATATCTAAGTATTTGTTGATTCATTAAATTGACATGATCTTTTTTTAGTGAAAATTATATCTTATGTTTTCCTTCTTCATTCTTCCACCTATCAGCATATAATATTGTTTTTTGTTGAGCAGCTCTAGTGCCTTCAATGAGTCGAATGTTTGTGACTCCATTTCCCATTGGTGTATTCTACTGATATAATTTTTCTTCCCTCTCCCTTTATTTCTCCATCTTGTTGATCCACCTATTCAAAACCAAAATTATCTTTTACATTCTGATGGGTGTTGACCTTACACTTTAGCAGTCAAAGTGTGAATTTCAGTACTAACAGGCTATACAGAGGATCGAAAAAAGGAAGAGATCAAACTGACGAGGAATGGGAAGCAAGATGCCAGCAGGAAGAGACACTATGGATCCAAACATCTAGAATCAGGTGGCTAAAGGAAGGAGAGAGGAATACAAGGTTTTTTCATAGAACAACCATTGCTAGAAGAACCCACAACAAAATCCAGAAAATTTGAGATCAATATGGGATCGAGAGAGATTCCCACAAGGAGATTGAAAATATATTGGTAAACCACTTCCATGGGATAGCCCAGGAACCCAACCAATACCGAATGGAGGCCATACAAAGGATAACTTAGCACATCCCCAGGCTAGTTACAGAAGAACAAATTATCAACCTAAACAAACCCATCGCTAAGGAGGAAATTGACCAAGTGGTCCAGGAGATGCCCAATGGAAAGGCCCCGGGTCTATATGGGTTCACAGTGGAATTATTCAAAGCCTACTGGGAAGTGGTCAAACATGACGTTTATGGGGTGGTGGAAGACTCCAGATGCTCAGCCTCCATTTTGAAAGCGCTAAATTCCCCAATGAAAATGAAGCCAGGACCCCAAACCACTATAGACCCATAGCTTTATGCAATGTGGTTTACAAGATAATTTCCAAAGTCATAGCCAATAGACTGAAACCTCTCCTACCCACAATGGTTTCCCAGGAACAAGCGGGTTTTGTAGAAGGGAAAAAAATTTTGGACAACATCATCCATGCCCATGAGCTGATACACACACTGAAAACCTAGAGGAGACAGGGGATGATAATCCAACTTGACCTAGAAAAGGCTTATGAAAAAATTAACTGGCACTATATGGTCAAGACTCTTGAAGATTTTGGCTTTGTGCAACACTGGATCAACTCAGTTGTCATTCTAGTCTCAACGATAAGTTACTCACTTTTAATCAATGGAGCCCCATCCAAACCTTTATGGCCTTCAAGAGGCATCAGACAAGGAGACCCACTATCACCTTTCATGTTCATTCTAATGATGGAAGGACTCGGTAGAAGCATAAAAAGTGAAACTGTAGCAGGAGAAATGACAGGCATCAAAACTTTCGAAAATTGCCCTACCTCCATGCACCAACAGTTCGTTAATGACACCTTACTCCATGGCACACCCATGGTCAAGGAAGCGAAATCCTATAAAATAATCTTAGAAGAGTTTGGGTAAGCCTCAGGAGCGGAGATTAATCACTCCAAATCCATGATATATTTCTTCAATACCAACCCAACAATTCAAAGGAACCTAACAAATATTTTGGCATTTGAATGCAAAATGATCCCAACAAAATACTTGGGAATCCCCCTGACGGACAAAGCATGAAAAATGGAAACATGGGAAGGAGTGATCAACAAGCTACAAGAGAGGGTGAAAAACTGGACTTACATATCCCTCAACCTAGCGGGGACACTTATCCTGACCAAAGCGATTATGCAATCAATTCCAACCTATATGATGTCAGTGTTTCCCGCTCCCAAAGGAATACTTCAAAAAATAAGAGCCATCCAAAGGGAATTCCTATGTAGAGGAGCGAAAAGTAAGAAAAAATGGGCCTTTATGGCCTGGGAGAAGGTTTTCAAACCAAAATGCAAAGGAGGCATGGGGTTACAAGACCCACACGTAACCAAAAAAAACTACGGGGAGAAATGTTGGTGGAGATGGGTAAATGAAAAGTCAACACTGGGGGAAAACCTCTCGAAGGACAATTATTCCCCATACATCAATGATCAAGATTAAATTCATTTTATGGGCATAAGAGAGGGATCAGTGGATGCAGACCTATCGGCCCTCAGGCCGAGATCTTCTCACAGGATCGTTCTTTAACCCCTTCGAGACGAATCGGCTCTTTCGGATTCCCTGTTGGAATCTCCTTTCAAATCGATCCACAGGTCCTTTTTCACAGCTCACAATCTGGAGAGTTCACAAGTCGCGGCTCCCGACTCTTCCTTTTATATCTCGCGATACCTGAAATGTCGATACGGGTATGACTCTTCCTCTGTCAGCACCTTCCTCATGCGACCACCGGCTAGGCTAAGAGCCAACACTTCTCGCTACTCGTGACTTCATGAGTTTGAATGTCCAACCTTGTCACCTTTCTTTCATGAACCCCCGGGAGGTGATGTTGACTTTTCTCCTCTCTTTCTCGCTACTCATGACTTCGCGAGTTGAAAGGTCGAGCTCACGTACTCTTATCTTGTGAATCCTAGATACTTGAAAGTCAGCGAAGTTTGACCTTCCCTTCGCACTTCTCACAACTCACCACTTCGTGAATTGTAGCGTAGATCTCTCGTGCTCTTATCTCGTGAATCCCCGACACGCGAGAAGTCAACAGAGTGTTGACTCCTTTCCTCCTAGCGATGTTTATTCATCTATCCACTGCATGGGCCCTGCCTTATGGTTCTGCCACGTGTTCTCTCATGCCCGGCTCTCGGCACTTCGCTACTCGTTGATCTAAAAATGAAGAAGACTTGAAAAAAACTTGAAAACTTATTGCAAGTGAATGTTATGTGTTTAAATCAAAAGGATCAGTTTGCAACACATAAATTAAAGGATTACTTATGCAAATTATACATAGACAACAGCATAATCAATGAACATAAACACATAGGCATAACAATTGATAAAGGACTTCACCCCTCTTATGGGCTACATCTCCTGGTCCAGCTTCCAATGGATCATTATTATTAATTTCTCAAAAGTGCTCAAAAACATGTCTTACAATGCTCAAACTAACAAACCGACTGCTCCAATGGCTTCCCAGTGTCCCAAAACCCCTGTCTAGGCTATTTCGACACCTCAATCGGTCGAAAAATGAAGAAGTTAGGCCTCCTGGAAGTCTCCCTCTTCAAGCTTGTTGTCTCTGGTTCTACAATTCGCACCCCCCTTCATTGAACCTGGCTCACATGCTCATTTAAGTGCAAAATCCCAGCACCAGGCGCAACCACGTCAACTGTGCAAACCGTAGAATAGTTAAGGGCACGCCAGCCCCTAACTGCCTCGACACCTGGGTGTATGGCCATGTGACCTCGCGCGTTGATAAAAGGTGGTTAATCCGTTATTGAACTGTGTAACCCCCGCGCTCCCGGTTGGTCACATGTAATGGCATATAACCGTGGTTCATAGTACTATTCCCACACTAACGGTCGGGTTTTCAAACCATATATATGTGTGGCATGGTCGTATGTGGTACAAAGGACCGCGGGTCGGGGCTAAGCCCCGGCCCGACCCTCGCCATAGGTTACATAAAGTGAATTCAATCATATTAGAACATGTATATAAAACAAGAAATAACCCATGGCCCAATGGTCGGGTGGTCGTGCGAAGGCGCTAGCTGTGGGGGAGGTCCGGGGGTCGAACCCCGCGGACTCCCAATTCATTTTATATATGAAACCAATGACCAAATAATGAGTGACATGTGGTGCCTCCAGATTGGGCCACGTGTCCTCATACCATTTTCCAGCTACAAGACACGTGTTGCTCCTGGATTCATCAACAATCAACCCATCAACAACCGCCATGTCATCATCGTACGGTTTGTACGGCCCTGCCACGTCAGACCGTACGGACTGTATGGACAGGTACAGTCAGCATCTAAAATTGTTTGCATGTTTGCCTTGATGAACAGATCATGATATCTTCTTCATACGATGTCCATTTGACAAAGTAAATATACTGCCGAAATCAGGAAGATGAGACGGACGCAATGGCATTGTTTTCGTCTTATTCTAAGCACTTTGAAAATTGAGCAAAATTTGATCCCCTGATCACACCTCCCCATTGGGAAGCTTTTGGACCTCCAAAAGACTATCTCAGTCTATGTGAAGGTGAGGGTATAGTTCCCTCACCCTTCACACCTCAATCCATTTGGCCTTGCTTGGATTTGTCCCTTTAAGACCAACTCGCAA
>SNQJ01S0065822.1:24820-39215 GCA_010110895.2 Picea sitchensis | reverse complement strand
CGTCAACAGTAAACCCATCAACAACTGCCACATCATCATCGCATGGTCTGTACGGGCCTGCCACGTCAGACTGTACGAACTGTACGGATAGGTACAATCAACATCTAAATTTTTTTTCCTGTTTGCCTTGACGAACAGATCGCGATATCTTCTTCATACGGCATCCATTTGACAAAGTAAATATACCACCGGAATCAGGAAGACGAGATGGATGCAATGGCACTATTTTCATCGCATTCCAAGCACTTTGAAAATTGACCAAAATTTGATCCCCTGATCACTCGTGAAGTCAAAAATGACTTCTTTCAACCTCTGAACCCCCAAATGCATGATAGGCGATGGGGTTCCTGATCCAACGGTCCTCCCTTGACCTAGATCTGACAGCTATCCTAGTTCCTTACGATTTCCGTACTTGCGACTTGGTGCACCCAATCTTTGGGCTCTCACCTTGCGAACCTCCAAGTTCGCGAGATCCCTTGATCTCCGCCACCTATCCTCCTCAGATGGACGGTTGTGATTCTCTCGTGACTTCACCACTCGCGAAGTTGAAGGACTTCCTTCTCTGAACCCGATGTCCAAATCCTTGACAGAGAGGATCTCACAACACATGTCCTCCTTCCAACGAATGGCTCAGATTCTTTCTTGGTTTCATGACTTCAAGACTCTCGGGACAAAAGTCTCGACCTCTTATCCTCCGATATGCTGAAATGGTGAAATTATGACACATCATCAACGCGGGTCCCACGATGGAACTTCCCACCTTTTTGGACTTCTCGGACTTCGCAACTTCGTGAATTCTGATGCTAAGCCTTTAGCTATTCAACCCATGAAACCCTGAAATACCGAGTTTTGATGTGCTTCACCAATAACTAGCCCCCACAAAACCTTTCACCCCTTCGAGACTTCGCCTTTGCAACCTCGCAAATCTGGAGGCAAGGCTTTCAGATATCCAACTCCCAAAACCTTGAAATGAGATTACGTGAGTGATCCAACAACCCCTATTGGTTCAAATTCAGTGGCCCGATTTCTCCTGAGCTTTCACTTAGAAAAACACTCACTGTAACCTTCTTGCTCCTCTGCAATATCTGACGGCTTCTTGGACTTTGTGAATTCTCCACGGAGAATTTCTACTATCCAATTCCTCCTTAACACTCCTGCGAAATGAACGAGTATGCCTTCGTGAAACTTGTCCACCAGCAAAACAATGTCGCTACGTCTCCTTCTAATACTTCAAGGCACTAGTCCTCTTTGAGCGTCTCTTCAACAACTTCGAAGACTCTATCCCTCCTGAGATTTTTCCACAACTCAAGTCTTCAAGAAAACTCTTGCGCGCACTCCTTGCAACAATTTTTCAAATACTTCCAAGTATTTGAACCTCTTCGACTCTGCACACTCCCTGCGACAACAGTCTTTCAACAATTTCACTCAGGTTGTAACTCTGAGACTTCACTCGGCCTGCACACTCCTTGCACGAATCTTGTTCTTAACTTGCACTTCTGTGAGAATGAGAACAATGTTATTCCTCCTGAGCTTGCAAAGACAAACTCTGACTTCTGTCAACGCGCACCTTGCGGACAATTTCGTTGCACTCCTTGCAGGAAAACTCTTGCTCAGACAGAGAAACAATTGAAACTCATTTCCTTACTCTCCCTCTCTTCATATTTCAGACATTAAATATGAAATCATACATTCACACATCAAAGAAAATGCATAACAGAGAGTAACAAGCATATATTAATCAGCATGTACAAACACATAAAGCAATTGAACACCATGAGTTTGAACTAAATATCTTTGTATTAATCCAGAACTTCTGTACATGGGGTTTTACTCTACACAGCTCTCTGCTTCATCTTCTCTATGCTCTCTTCGATTGATTATGCTGCTAATGTTACAATGATACAAGTGGGGGTGTCTATATCCGTTTTCCCTCCAGCTCCTAACACTGTCTAATCTAAGAATTCAAAGCTACCTACTTACATTTACTAGCATAAATGCCTCTTAGTCCTTCAAATGAGAGTGGGATGCTCAAGGTCTGATTACACTCTACAAGTACGCCCTTTCTTAATTGTCTCATTTAAGTTTGGTGTATCCACTTCAAAACATTTCAAACAATTCATCATGTGCCAAAATGTGTTGGCATTGTCCCACACTCACTTGTTGTTGGCGATGCTCCTGCATCATACTCCCTCACTTGAAAATTTTCATGGGCTCCTATCCATGAGCTCTCGCACGATATGTCCTTGCTTCTGGATCTCTGCTTCATTCTCCCAGCTAGCATCTTCAACTAGATGTCCCTTCCACTTGACCAAGTATTCAAAATATTCCCTTCTTCTGGTCCTTTTGCTAACTCTTTTGTCTAGTATGTTTTCCATCTGTGGCTTCTCTGCAACTAGAATCTGTTTAGTCCACTAAACCTTTGGTTGTTCATCACTTGTTCTTGCTTCCTCAGCTTTGTATGGGTACAAATCTAAGACATTGAATATCGGAGAAATTCTGATCCTATCGGGTAATTCAATCTCATAAGCATTTGCCCCAAATTTCTTCATGACCTTACATGGTCTGATATTCTTCATCTTCAGTTTGTTATATGTCCCCTTTGGGAACCTTTCCTTTCTCAGATGTGCCAGAATCAAATCACCAACCCCAAATTGAAGTTGTCTCCTATGTTGATCTTCTCTGCGCTTATACTCTTGGCTCGAGCTCTGCAATCGCTCCTTTACCTAGTTGTGAAGTTCCTTCATTGCTTCGGAAAAATCCTCTGCACTATCACTTCTTATCTCATCCTATTCTGAATCCCTCAGTTCAGATACTCCTCTTGGATATGTCCCATAAACAATTTAGAATGGGCTCTACCCTGTGCTTCTATTGATTGAATCATTCTAAGCAAATTCCGCCTGTGGCAAAATATTGTCCCACTGACTGTGGTGTTCAGTCACCAAACTTCTCAACAAGTCTCCCAAGCTCCTATTCATATCTTTTGTCTGTCCATCCATCTGAGGATGATAAGCTGAACTGAACGACAAGTTTGTTCCCAACTTTTTCCATAAGGTTCTCTAGAAGTGTCCCACGAACTTGGTGCCTCGATCCAAAACTATACTCCTTGGTAAGCCATGAAGTCGAATAACTTCTTTGAAAAATAGATTCGCAATGTGAGTTGTGTCACTAGTTTTCTGACATGGTATGAAGTGTGCCATCTTAGAAAATATATCTACCACTACAGAGATCGAGTCAGACCCTCTCTTTTTTCTCGGCAGCCCCAATATGAAGTCCATGCTTATTGCATCCCACGGCTTGTCAGGCATGGGTAACAGTTGATAAAAGCCTGCATTCTACCTCTTTCCTTTTGAATGCTGACAAATTCTACATTTGTCCACGAATATTTTGACGTCTTCTCTCATTCCTGGCCAAAAATATGACTCGTTTAATTTTGAGAACGTCTTGTCATGACCGAAATGCCCAGCCAATCCTCCACTATGTTTCTCCTTCAACAGATTCTCCCTCATGGATCATTTTGGAATGCATATTTGATTACCCTTAAACAGTAATCCTTCCTGGATCATGCATTCTGTTCATTGACCTCTATCCCTGAGAATTGGATTCTCAACTGCTTCATACCCCTCCTTAAAATCTGGATCATCTCTGTACATGTCTCTGAGATCATCAAAACCCAGTGTTTTGACTCTGAACTCCTGCAACAACAAACATTTCCTTCTCAAAGCATCAACAACTTTGTTAGCAGTTGCAGAAATATGCTTAGTTACAAAATTAAAGTTTTGCATGTATTCAACCCATTTAACATGTCTTTGATTCAACTTCTCTTGTTGAGTTACAAATTGCAAAGCATGATTGTCACTGTATAAGACAAACTCCTTAGGAATCAAGTAGTGTCTCCATTTCTTCAATGCCTGAATAATAGCATAGAACTCCTTGTCATATGTGGAGTGTTTCACTTTTGCTTCATCCAGCTTCTCACTAAAGTATGCTATTGGCTTGTCTTCTTGGCTCAAGACTGCCCCTATTGCAAATCCACTTGCATCACATTTTACCTGAAATGTCTTTTTAAAATCCGATAACACCAAAATTGGTTGTTCCGTGATTTTCTTCTTCAACAAGTTGAATCTTTTTCAGCCTCTTCTATCCAGTGAAAAGACTTGTGTCTCTTCTTCACTGTTTCCATCATCAGTGCACTAATTCCACTGAAATTCCTAATGAACTTCCTGTAGAAACTAGCCAATCCATGAAAACTTCTCACCTCAAATATACTCTTCGGTGATGGAAAATTCTTAATTACCTCCACTTTATCTGGATCCATCCTCAATTTATCTACAGAAATAACAAACCCCAAATAAATGAGCTCTACCTTCATGAATGAGGATTTCTTCATATTTATCAGCAACTTCTCTTGCTGTAATATCTTCATCACTGTAGCCAAATGTTTCAGATGCTCTACCTCTATTTTATTGAAAATCAGTATGTCATCAAGATACACAATGACAAATTTTCCGATGAACTCCTTCATGAATTCGTTCATTAATATCATGAAAGTACTTGGTGTGTTCATTAAGCCAAACAACATAACAAGCCATTCATACAACCCTTCGTTAGTCTTGAAGGTTGTCTTCCATTCATCACCTTCTCTCATACAAATCTGGTGATATCCACTTTTCAAATCAATCTTCGAAAAAAAATTGGCCCCACTTAAGCAATCCATTAGATCATCCATTCTTGGCAATGGGAATCTATACCTGATGGTTATCTTGTTGATTTCTCTCGAGTCAGTACACATCCTCCAACCTCCGTCTTTCTTCGGACTGAGCACTGTCAGAACAACACATGGACTCAATCTTTCTCTAACCAACCCTTTGTCCATTAAGTCTTGGACCTGTCTTTTGACCTCTTCATTCTCCTACGGTATCAATCTATACATTTCTTTGTTTGGTAAACTAGATCTAGGTATGAGATCAATATGATGACTCACACTTCTGATCGGTGGTAACGAACGAGGTAGTTCGTTCACTACTATGTCAGCAAACTCTTCCAACAGTTTCTGAACCTCTTCTAGTAAATCATCTACCCTTGTACTGGTTAAAACAATTTTAGGCTTCCTGACCACAATGAATTGTGGTTCCTCTTTCTTCTTAACCTCTGTAAGAAGTTCCTTCCCACTCATGAGAAGTACAGTGTTGCTTACTTCAGGTTTCACCTCCTTATCTTTGATTGGAAGCAACATGTGAGTTCTCCCATTCTTCTCTAGGGTGTACGTGTTCTTCCTCCCATCATGAATCACATTTTTGTCATATTTCCACGATCTACCCAGCAATAGATGACAAACATCCATGGGAATAACATCACAGAGTATTTCATCTTTATACCCTCCTATTTTAAATTCAAATAAACATTGTTTAGTGACATTTACCTGATGTCCTTTTTGTAACCATGAAACTTTGTATGGGCTTGGATGTTCAATTATCTCCAGCTCCAGCTTTTCTACCATCTCTGTAGAAATGAGATTATATGTGCTACCATTGTCCACAATGACCTTGCATACCCTGTCCTTGGTTTTTCAAGCAGTCTGAAAAAGACTGTTCCTTTGCACCAAACTCTCCACCTCCTTCTCTGGTGTTAAGAGAACTTTTCTCATCATCAGCGATCTTCCGCCTTTAGCATCCTCTGCCTCAACATTCCGCCTCTGTGCTTCGACGATGTGAGTTTCACCACCTTCTTTATTTTTGTCTGGACACTCATAAGACTTGTGTCCAACCTTTCCACATGTGAAGCATTTCACCACTCCACCTCTTCCTCCTCCTCTTCCTCTACCTCTAGTACGAGGAAACATGTTTCCATCAACATACTGACCTCTCTATTCGGTATGTTTCCCTCTCTGCGAGATTCCACCTCTCTCAGTTTGAGTCTGAGGTTTCTTCCACTCTTCCTTGGGTTTTTGATTCCTATCTTGGGCAACTGATTTTCCTCTGGCTTGACTTATGCCTTAGCCTCTTTGACCTTGTTTTCGGCTCAGCTTCTCTTCAAATTTTAGAGCCATCTGATAAGAATCTTCCACCGTTCAGATGGTCATCATGCTCATCTCATCCTGAATGTCGTATCTCATACCATTCATGTACCTAGCAACCTTTTCATCATCACTTTCACGATGACCTGACCTAATGTTCAGCCTGTAGAATTCTTCAGTGTACTCCTTTATTGACATTAGCTTCTGTCTCAAATTCTACATTCTCTGAAATAGAGTAATTTGGTAATCCCTAGGAATGAATTTCTCCTTCATCTTCGTGATCATCCTATCCCAACTCTTGATTTTCTGCTTGCCTTTGCAGTGTCTGTCATCTTGTAGTTCATCCCACCATAATGTTGCATGTCCTTTCAGTCTTGTGACAACATATTTGACCTTTTTGTCTTCCTCGACATCCTCATAGTCAAAATATGTGTCCAGAGATCTAATCTAGTCTAGAAGATCTTCGGCATCCAGGTTTCTTTCATATACTGGAATATCCATTTTTACTCTAGCACCCATTCTTGCAACAACCCTAATCAGGCGTTCATTTGCTGCATCCTCTACTGCAACTTCTTCTCCTTCATGTCCAGCTTCATATTCACTTTCAGATTCACTGACATCTCCAAAATCGGTTGTGTGCCTCTGTGTTGTCTCCATGTCCTCAAGTCTGGTGCGTAGGTCACACATATCTCTTTCCATGGTTGGATCAGGCATCTACCTACCCCTTCTTTTCATCATTTCCCTCTCCTCTGGTGGATCGGGTGTTTGCCTGTCTCTTCTTCTCGGCGGCATGGTGAATCTTTCTCGCTTTCCCTATCTGAAGTATAAAAATAGATTCAAGCTCTGATACCAAAATTGATGCAAACCTATCAGCCCTCGGGCTGAGATCTTCTCATAGGATCGTTCTTTAACCCCTTCGAGCCGAATCGGCTCTTTCAGATTCCCTGCTGGAATCTCCTTTCAAATCAATCCACAAGTCCTTTTTCGCAGCTCACAATCTCGCAAGTTTGAGAGTCGAGGCTCCCAACTCTTCCTTTTATATCTCACGATACCTGAAATGTCGATATAGGTATGAATCTTCCTCTGTCAGCACCTTCCTCATGCGACCACCAGCTAGGCTAAGTGCTAGCACTTCTCGCGACTCACGAATTCGCGAGTTCGAATGTCCAACCTTGGCACCTTTCTTTCATGAACCTCTGGGAGGCGATGTTGAATTTTATCCTCTCATTCTCACTACTCGCGACTTCACGAGTTGAAGGGTCGAGCTCACATACTCTTATCTCGCGAATCCCTGAGACTTGAAAGTCAACAAGGTTTGACCTTCCCTTCATGCTTCTCACAACTCGCCACTTCGTGAATTGTAGTGTAGAGCTCTCGTGCTCTTATCTCACGAATCCCCAAGATGCGAGAAGTCAACAAAATGTTGACTCCTTTCCTCCTGGCGATGCATATTCATCTATCCACCGCATGGGCCCCACCTTGTGGTTCTACCACGTGTTCTCTCGTGCCTGGCTCTCGACACTTTGCTACTCGTGAAGTAAAAAATGACTTCTTTCAACCTCCGAACCCTCGAACGAGTGATAGGTGATGGGGTTTCTGATCCAATGGTCCTCCCTTGACCCGAATCCGACAATTGTCCTAGCTCCTCTCTATTTTTCTACTCGTGACTTAGAGCACCCAATCTTTGGGCTCTCACCTTGCGAACCTCCAAGTTCACAAGATCCATTGATCTCTGCCACCTGTCCTCCTCAGATGGACGGCTGTGATTCTCTCGCGACTTCACCACTCGCAAAGCTAAAGGACTTCCTTCTCTAAACCCGATGTCTGAATCCCTGATAGAGAGGATCTCACAACACATTTCCTCCTTCCAACAAACGAATCAGATTCTTTCACAGTTTCGCGACTTCAAGACTCTTGGGACAAAAGTCTCAACCTCTTATCCTCCAATATGCCAAAATGGAGAAATTTCAACACGTCGTCAATGCGGGTCCCATGATGGAACTTCCCACCTTTTTGGACTTCTCTAACTTTGTGACTTCACGAATCCTGATGCTAAGCCTTCAACTCTTCAACCCATGAAACCCTGAAATACCGATTTTTGATGTGCTTCACCAATAATTGGCCCACACAAACCCTTTCGCCCCTTCGGGACTTTGCCTTTCGCAACCTCATGAATCTGGAGGCAAGGATTTCAGTTCTCCAACTCTCGAAACCCTGAAATGAGATTTCATGAGTGATCCAACGACCCCTATTGGTTCAAATCCTACGGCTCAATTTCTCCTGAGCTTGCACTTAGAAAAACACTCATTGTAACCTTCTTGCTCCTCTACAAGATCTGACGGCTTCCGGGACTTCGTGAATTCTCCACGGAGAATTCTAACCATCCAATTCCTCCTTAACACTCCTGAAAAATGAACAAGTATGCCTTCATGAAACTTGTCCACCAGCAAAACAATGTCATTGCGCCTCCTTCTAATACTTCAAGGCATCGGTCCTCTTTGAGCGTCTCTTCGACAACTTCGAAGACTCTATCCCTCATGAGCTTTCTCCACAACTCGAGTCTTCAAGAAGACTCCTGCATGCATTCCTTGCGGCAATTCTTCAAATACTTCCAAGTATTTGAACCTCTTCGACTCTGCACACTCCCTATGACAGCAGTCTTTCAACGATTTTGCTCAGGTTGTAACTCTAAGACTTCACTTAGCCTACGCACTCCTTGCATGGATCCCATGCTTAACTTGCACTTCTGCGAGAATGAGAACAATGTTATCCCTCCTGATCTTGCAGAGATGAACTCTCACTTTTGTCAACGCACACCTTGTGGACAATTTCGCTGCACTCCTTGCAGGAAAACTCTTTCTCAGACAGAGAAACAATTGAAAGTCATTTCCTTACTCTCCCTCTCTTCATATTCCAGACATTAAATATGAAATCATACATTCACACATCAAATAAAATGCATAACAGAGAGTAACAAGCATATATCAATCAGCATGTACAAACACAGAAAGAAATTGAACACCATGAGTCTGAACTAAATATCTTTGTATTAATCCAGAACTTCTGTACATGGGGTTTTACTTTACACAAATCTCTGCTTCTTTTCTCTATGCTCTCTTCGATTGATTATGTTGCTAATGTTACAATGATACAAGTGAGGGTGTCTATATCTGTTTTCCCTCCGGCTCCTAAAACTGCCTAATCTAAGAATTCAAAGCTACCTACTTACATTTACTAGCATAAATGCCTCTTAGTCCTTCAGACAAGAGCCGGACGCTCAAGGTTTGATTACAATCTACAAGTATGCCCTTTCTTAATTGTCTCATTTAAGTTTGGTGTATCCACTTCAAAACATTTCAAACAATTCATCATGTGCCAAAATGCATTGGCATTGTCCCACGCTCGCTTGATGTTGGCGAGGCTCTTGCATCATCAGTTATCTGGAATCTATCCTGGTGCAACAAAACCTGGATCCAAAAATACAGCTTCTGGGAAGTGATGAATGGTAAAACAGCCAGATTTTGGGAGGACGTGTGGCAAAAGGAATGCAGAATGGAAAATTCATACTGAGAGGAACTCAAACAAAATATGACCATGCGAGGAAAAATCAAAATCCATCACTACTGGAAACAAGAAAATGACCGTGATAGATGGAGGATCTAGGACAAACTCAATCCACAAAATAGTGATCGGATCACGAAAATAATGAAAGAGGCGGAGGAGGAATTGGGGAAAAGGAAAATTGTAGTCTCAGAAGAAGAGGACCAACTAAGATGGGGCAGGAAAAATGGTGGGGAATTCAACTTAAAAGAATCTCGGAATTGCATTGCGGACTAGGACCAAGAAGATCCTACACAATGGTGGGGAAATATTTGGGGCAGCCCCCAGTGGCCAAAAATCAAAATGTTCAAATAGCTATTACTTCACAACAAAATTCTAACCTGGGAAAACCTAAGGAAAAGGGGTTTCATAGGCCCATCATGATGACACCTGTGTCAAGCTAAAGATAAAACAATGAATCACCTCCTCGACGAATGTAATTATACAACAGAGATATGGGATTGGGCAGAATGCATCTTCCGCCAGTCCAATAGAACACGAGGCAAAATCAGTGCAACCATTAATAATTGGAATGAGAGTTATAGTGAAAATGAAATGGTAAACCTTTGTTGGAATATCATGTCAGGGATGATCATATAGGTTGTATGGAAAGAAAGGAACCAACGCATATTCAAAAATGAAAGCCTTCCAGAAGGGAAACTCAAGGAAGCAATAATCTCATAAATCTGATAAATGGTGCAGAGTCGCAACTGCCAGAATGGAAAAGTGTAACTCACAGGACAGGACTCCTAAATCTTGGAATCTTTTCACCTAAAATATGAGTGCAAAAACACATAGGTAGGGAGGCCACCGCAACTCCAATTAGGAGAGCGCAACTAGACACAACCCCTGACAAGGTTCCTCAAGTTAAATTTTGAGAGAGAACAAAAAGGAAACCTGGGAATGACATGGATGGGAGGGGTGATAAGAGATAGTGGGGGTAACATAATCCAGCTATATGGTAGGATTTTTGGAAACTCAACCAACAACGGATCGAAATTTGGAGACCTGGAGCTCGGTCTCAAAATTATAAGCCGAGAAAGGATGACCAACATTATCGTGGAAGGTGACTCCACCCTAGTCATCAACATAGTGAAGAGACTCCAAAATGGCACCAGAGTGGGCAAGATTCACAGACACTGTCACTTGGCACACTCCCTACAAAAAATATAGGAGCATGTTCAAATGATTAACACCATGGAGTTGCGTTGGGTACGTAGGTCAACAAATGGCATGGCAAACAGAATTGCCAATAAAGGGGTTAGCAAGGAAGGACCAGAACTAGACACTACTTGGATCAACATACCAGAAGGATAATTCAGAATGGACTGCACCCAACTAGCGACAAAATATCGAGACAACATCTTAAGTAAGGAAGGTCACATCGAGGAGGGAAGCGAAAGGCCTAGCGGAAGGCACAAAGGACCCAGGCAGGATATGACTACCCAACACTTGACTACCAATCACAATGCAGGATCAAATTATACAATAGGTGAGGGTACGTCAACAAGGTCGTGTCAATAGTAATATTTGTGGGGAAAGCCCGTGAGAAAGTATCGACGGAAAACAGCAGGTTTTGAATGACGTAAGGCAAGAGAGATTGACATGGACTAGTATCGATCCACCATGCCAAGGACTAGGTACAGAAAGTTGCCCAGTAGGATATCAAGCGAGCAGGGGTAAGGGATCATACAGGGATAACAATCGAGTCATCATGATCATATGTACCATGACAGGGAAAAATGACGGGAAGGTTCACCTCTATGGGAAAACCATGATTGGAAGGATGAGCCCACAACAGGACAAGTTCAATAAGAGAAGAAACAGTAGAAATAGATGCAAATAGAAGAGTGCAACTGTAGGGGCTACCAAAAGACACAAGGGCAGGGAAAGGAGAAACCCCTGTGTAAATCGGAACATGATGAGAATTCAGCAAAGGAGCTACCATAGGCCAGACAGGATGGTGCGAATGAAGTGAACACACAGCAAAAGAAACCGCCTATTGAAGGGAACTTTGAACAATCCTCGATGGGTTTCAAGGATGGAGCGGAAAGAGACGCGGAGGGAACCTTTCATACTCTAGTTGCACCGAAAGGAAAGGAGACCATTACCCAGTTGGAGAAGGAAATCAAAGGGAAACACAAGGGGAAAACATGAGATGCTCTGACTCAGGAAGCAAAATGGGTAATTGACCCAGGAGCCACACAGCCCAGGGAAACCCTATACCACAAAATTGTGGATATGGGGTGGAAAACAAATATTTTGATTAGAAAGGTGAGCTTAGAAAATGAGGACTCCAAACAAGAGAAAAGCAAGGAACACATGAAACTGATGAAAGAAATCTTCAGGTGCCTCAGCAGTTTGGAAACCATTACCAAACTGCTAACTGAGGTCGAGATGGACCAGAAAGCCAAGATGGAGCAGTTGGCTGCTCAATTCCACCTCTACCTGTGCTACATCCATCACATGTACATCACACCAATAGACAGGAAAGGAGCGCCAACACATATCAGAAAGACTCGCACGGTCCCCCAAAAGGAGGAGAGCAAGGGCCGGGTGTATGAAGGAAAGAAACATATCAACATCCTAAACTAGTGTCTGGTTAGTCTATTGTCAATTTAGTCGGGTCAGTCCTGTGTCAGTATCATCTTATGTTATTGTCATTTTGTTTATCCTTTCCATGTTTGTTGTGATTATATTGTCAAAAACTGGATATGGTAGGACTGGGTTGGTTTCCCATGGTGGCAGTCCAATCACACCCTTTGTTTATTTCATAAAACGTAACTCAGGAACCTCTGGCTAGTTTCCTTTTTGGCAGACCAGGGAGTTCCCCTTTTTGGTATCATAACCCCCTTTTAGTAATACAGGCTCTTAAACTCACTTACAAAAAAAAACAATGATATTCATAATCTCATACCATATGGCATAATGTGAATTGTGCACTGTGAAGTAATGAAAGATTGCATTTTTATCATGTGACAACTTAAGACTGAAGAACCAAAACTACAAATATTTAAAAACTACAATTAAGAATCAAAACTCAGAGTCTCAGAAATACAAAAGAATATAATTAACAGTAAACAACATACATGTTATTTCATCAAGTTTCAATTGAAAAAATTTACAACTACAAATTTCAAAATCCAAATAGGTTGGAGTCTAATAAACAATTGTGTAGTAATATAAATCAAAACCTTTCTCTACGTAGTCTTCTGACTTATCCAATTATTTTTCTTTTTTTTCCTTTTTTAGGATGGCATCCTATAAGCCTGTAGGATGCATGTAGGATGCTATCTCTATCCACAGGCCCCTGTAGGAAAATTTTTCATCCCAAAGGCATGTAGTATGCATGTAGGATGGCATCTTTTCCCATAGGCACCCCTATGTGAATATATGCCATCCTACATGCATCTTACAGGCCTTTAGGATGTCATTCTTTTACTTTCTAGTTATGGTTGCATCATTTTCATTCCACTTTACAAGTGCAAAATAAACTAAGTCATGGTATGACTTAAGGGATATTTTCCCTTGGCATTAGTTCTATGAGTTAATGATGATGATGAGGAGGAGGAGGAGGAGGAAGAAAACAAATACAATTTTGAATATTATGGTGATGATAATGATGATAATGATGATGATATGATGATGATCATGACAATGGTAGTGACGATGATGATGACAATGATCACGATGATGAGGAGGAGGACCCATTTTCTAGAAAACGAAGCCTCATCAATTGTATTTGTATTATAATCAATGACATACAAGCCATTCATTGGTCCACACATGTTAGATCAAACAAGGTCAAGAAGATTCTAACATGAGGTGCAACAACCCCATGAGTGTTCCATCATCATGCCACAAATCCTTGTTTGTTCCTTCATCATGATGACAATTAAAATGATGCAGATGATGATGATGATGACAATGATTATGATGACCATGATGAAAATGATGATGGTGACATTGACGATGACAATGACAATGACAATGCCACATCAAATTACATTAATTTAAATAATATATAAAAACAATATCATTAAGGAGATCCACTTGGTTTTGAGAATATTTTGTTCTCTACTAAAAAGGGCCAACCACGTGAAGGTGGAAGCTCATTCCCCCCCCCCGGTATTACTCTCAATTCCCCATACCCAATCATGCATATTAATTTACACAAAAATTGTGCAACTAATAATTTATAATATAAATAAATGACAATGATGATGACAATGATGATGATGATGATGATGACAATGAAAATGATGTGATGGCGCTAACAAAGAGGATGACAATTATGATGATGATAATGATGACAATGATGATAGAGGTTTAGGTGTAAACAATTATAAACAATGATGATAAAGGGTTAGCTTTCTACCAGTGAATTTCCTAGGGAGTTATGGCCCCCTGCTTAGACATGTATTGTGTACTATATCTATATTGTAACATATTTTCATTCTCTAGATTAAGTATTGTGTCTACATAATTCATTTAATTGCTCATTCATATCTAGTGAATTATCTTATTCTATAACACTTTCATTTTTTGTTTTGATAGTGTTTAATTATGTTTTTTTCAGTTATTATGTGTAATCACATAAGTGTTTGAATTGGTTCTCTATATGCAGAGTTCCTTTATTGATGTTGTACAGAAAAAGGGTGTGAATTACCTTCAAAATAGTCATTTCCATCAAGATTAGATATTTTCCAATGTGTGTTTCCTTTCTGCAACAATTTAGTTGTCCTTTTCATTATGCCCAAACCGGTTGGGTAACAGAGATTG
>SNQJ01S0065821.1:26962-40334 GCA_010110895.2 Picea sitchensis | reverse complement strand
GTTTCTAAAGTGTTGATATTGTTACATTGATTGCCAAAGTTTCTTTAGCATTTATTGAGAAGTGATATTGTAATCATTGCTATTGTATAAACATTGATTTACTTCGTCAATATTATTGCTCAATTGCTTATTATCAGAAAATTCATTGATTATATGAAGTACTAACCAGCAAGTGAGCTTGCACATGTATAGTTTCTTTGTTGCTTTGTCTCGAGCAAGTACACTTCTGGTTACTTTTATTTTTATTGGCTATTACGTCGGACTTTCTGATCGGTGGTGACTTGTGAGGGGGAAATTATCACTTAGCCTTTTAAGCCTTTGCCTTCTCAAAACCCCAGGTCACCGGGGACGTCTCCCCTAGGCCTTACCTTCCTAAACAGAAAGAACCTTCCCATTGAGGTGACAATGGTGGGATTGGTTCAGTTACGCCAGTTTGACCTCCTTTCATCCGTCTATTATCTTGACTACAAACTGTGCAATAACAATGCCCTAACAAACCTCTTCTCAGTCAGAGACACTGGACAGGTAATGAGTCTAAAGAATGAGCTCTGTGACATGAAAATGAATGATGATGATAGCATAACATCATACTTTGTGAGAATCTCTCAATTAAGTGATCAACTACAAGCTATTGAAGAGATAATTTCAGAGAAGGAACTGGTAAATATAGTACTCAATGGGCTTCCCAAGACATGGGATGCATTTGCCGCAAGCATGAACACAAGGAAGGAGTATCCTACATTTGCAGAACTTTGGACTTGATGTACACAAGAAGAATCAAGGATTAGTGCAAAAGAGAAACCCCAAAAGAAATACAATGATCAAGCCTTCACAACAAGGTTCAAGAATTTTAGGAATAAAAAGAAGTTTGGCTACAGGAAGAAACCAAATCAAGAGAAAGATATGTCAAAAATACAATGGTTCAATTGTCAAAAATATGGTCACTACAAGAATCATTGTCCCAAGTTAAAGAAAATGAAGGAAACACACAAAGCATCAGTTGTCGAAGAAAGGGAACCCTCAAAGAAGGCCAAGCAGGACAAAACAAACTTCTTCTTCTAAGACAAGTTAGCAATATTCTTCATAATTCTTGTACACACCATGTTTACATAGTTTATGTACATATCTTGCATATCTATTCCTTAGAAGATAAGATGTTCAAAGCGAAACAATACCTATGGAAGAATAACAAGATAAGGATTGTTATCACGATGACTACAAGTTAAGCAATACAGATGAAAAGATAAAGTACATCGACAACCCTTGGTAACAATTCATGTGGAAGCTATTAACATAAGTAACAGTTGCAAGATAAGCCAAAATCAAAATCAAACTTGAAGAAACCTGGAAGAAGTAAAAACAAAAAGAAGTCATCATTCAAGAGGAAATTAGAAAATGACTTGTGACACTTTGAAGAAGGCAATAAAGATGCAAACGAAAGCGTGGACTCTCTTACATGGAGGAAGTCGATTATATAATTCCAAAAGAAGAGCATGCATTCATGCATGAAGCAAAGATTGGGAGGGAGATAATCCTAAATAATATGATCCATTGAGGATTATGAAGTATCTATCCATGTTCTCATCAATGGTAGCAGCCATGAAAAGCAGCATGTGTTCAATTTGACTTTAGAAGAAGTTTTCTTCGAAAAGAAGCCTTAAAGTATCCCTGGTTGTCCATCCACATCCATGATCCTATGATGAAAGGAAGGAGTCAAAATCTTCAGGGCATGGAATCTACAAAAAACTCCATGGACCCAAGAGCTAAAGAGAAACATGAAGAAGAACATGAAGATTCCAAGAGAGAAAGAAATGCCAGAACAACCAGTCATTATATCTAGAATCACAAGACTACCAGCTTGGTCTGAACCCTCTAGAAGCAATCAAGCAGAAGAAATGGAAGTTGTGATAAAGAACAATGTATGGAAGACTTATGAATGGAAGCATTGCGAGATCCAGAACTAAAGGTTCTCCCAGATGGAAGGAGAAGACTATGATGATAGCTTGTTCCAGTAACCAAACATACCTAAGCCATTATATCTCCTACAATATCCATGTGTTGGAGTTCACATCAGATGAATGTAAGGATTGTTCTCCTCAACAGAGTAATTGAACAAAGAAGCGTATGTAGAGCAACCTCAAGGTTTTGAGGTATACCAGAAAGAGACTCTTGTATGCAGATGGAAGAAGATCTTGTATGGATTCAAAACAACTTGGTGCAGAGCCTCCAATGCACAGCAGAAGCGTGGTGAAAACTTTCTATAACAGAGATATTGTATCAGAATGGTTACTCAGAAGTTCAGGATGATGGATTGTTAATCCATGACACACTCTCATGATGACAGAAGAATTGCCACTTGGATATGTTTCAGTTTGAGCCTTGCCACGATGTCATGAGCTATCCAGAAACAAAAGTGTTGAATCCAACCATGATATATTGTAATGATCAGAGCTATATGAAGCCTTCAGAGAAAACCAGTGTTCCAGACAGATCGAAGTACATTGAAATCGAGCATTACATTCTCCGTGATGAAGTCCAGAAAATAGAAGTGGTTCTCCAATATATATCTCCACAGATCAACAGATAGCATATATTTTGGTAAAGCCTCTGTCCAAGATGAAAAAGTTTGCATATTCAAAGAACAAGATGAAGCTTGTGGAGACAACTTCCTTATTGAAAAGCGAAGAGATGACTCCCAGGTTGGAAGGGAGCACTGATGTGCTATTGATTTATGGACAGCTATTTTTTCAGTTCGAAAAATGGTCCAGGATGAGCAGTTCCTTTCCAATTCAGAAAGTGGTTTGAGATTTCTGATGGACATGCATTTTCCAGTTCGAAAAATGGTCCAAATCGGACGGTCATTTTCCTAAGGAAAATGATTCGATAGATTGTTGATGTACCATAGACAGCGATTCCCCTTTTGGCCAATGTGGGGGAATGGTCTAGGACAGTCTTTCTTCTTGGCAGTCACTCTCAGTAGTGGTCAAGTAGAATGGTCCGCCTCGCCGAGCAGTCATTCTTTCGAAGTTCACAATTTCGAAGAATGGTCCGTTTTGGAGGTTGGTGCAGGACAGTCATTTCCTTAGGCAATGGTCCGGACAGTCATTCCCTAGGGTAGACTCATTCTCTCTAGGTTGCACTTTGTTTAGTGCCGGAGTAATGGCCCAGTTAGGTGAATGGTCCAGGTTCAACAATCAAGGATAGGCATTCCCTAGGGCAGACTCATTCTCTCCAGGTTGCACTTTGTTTAGTGCCGGAGGAATGGCCCAGATAGGTGAATGGTCTAGGCTCAAAAATCAGAACAATTATTCTTCTATGCTTGAGAAGAATAGTCCAGACAGCTCATGGCCGATGTTTTACTTTCTGAGGGCAGATGCTCTTCCAGATCTCACAGATGTGAGTGGAAGAATGGCCCAGATGACTCAGTTTATATCATGATATTGTTTCTCTGTGCAGGTTGATATCAGATGATATGATTGCTATGGAGATTGTATGTCTCTGGACAGTAGATGTATGCTACTGTGGTGGATGTGTTCCATTGGTTGTGACTACGTGTCATTGATTAAGTAGTTGTGTGCTACTTGGTGTGGTAGTGTACCATTGGATTGTAGTTATGTACTACTATAGACACAGTTGTGTTCTATTGAATGACATTTGTTCTGATTGCCATGTAGACTATCAGTAGTGTTGAAAATGATTATCAGCTAGATGGATAATCAATGTGCTTGTGGATAGACATTCTCCAGGCAAAGAATGGTCCAAATAAAACAGATTGTTGGTGGACAGGTATTCTCTTTGTGGAGAATGGTCCAGGTTGACAATTTGTTGACATGTCATGGACTAGTATTTTCCTAAGGCACAGATTGTGGCCCGATTAGGAAAATGGTTCAAGACCGATATTTTCTAAGGCATACAGGTTGAGACAGATCTCTATAACGTGATTAGAAAATAGTCCTAGATTGACATTCCTATGATCTTTGTAGTCCATGGCGTAGCTTTTAACATCTGTTGGGATAGTCATTCTTCTAGGACGTATGTCCAGATTAGAAGAATGATCCTTGTATCACTCTGTGGAGTGAGTGACTTATCCATCATCATGCCTGACTACTCAGATAGAGTGTGGCTTCGAGAGATGATGCAGTTGATGCTATCAGATGATAGTGATGATGGTGCTCGTGATCTAATCATGAGATAGTCTATATGACTATGATGATGCTACTGGTTGAATGGTATGTTTGTGCTCAAGACCATTGCCTTCAATACCTCCCTAGCTAGGAGGGAGTGTTGATATTATGGTAGCTGCGGCAGGTATTTACCTCCACGTGTAACCCTGACGAGAATAGAATATTTCGAGAAGCAAGAAGAAACCCTAAAGCATTAAACCTAACCCTCGAAGACAAGTTGGCTCAAGGAAATAATTAATATTAAGTATTTAGCATCCAGAATGAGAAGTCAGCCCGGACAACTCAGGAAAACAGTATAAATATAAGTAGCCATACCTCATTTTGTACCAAACAGCTCCAAATTTCCGCTGGGAAGAAGTGTGCACTGCAGAAACTAGGCAAGTGCGCAAGTCTGGGGAGCAGTTGCAGCCGGCAGCTGTTGCAATCTGTATTCCTGGTTTAGGCTCGAACTTTCTATTGGTTATGGTTGGACTTTCTGATCAGTCTTGGTTATCTTTGCTTGATGAATTAGTCGTGGTTGGCTATTGGTTTGCTTCCGGAATCATTCTCTGTAAAGGTTAAGGTGCTCGGGGGTCACTTCGGCCTATGGTTGGGTGACAATATTGTTATATTGTCTATGGTTAAACGAGCACATCCATTACTTTCTAACAGGGGCGACCTGAAATAATGTGCCAAGGCATAGATCCATGTGCAAACAACCAACACTCCTCAATCCAAGGGCCCAAAAGAGTGGATGACCTTGGACAATGTGCATGAAAAGTGGCACACTCTCCAAAAGTAAGCATAAAATAACTTAAAACCACGTGCCATCTTGTGAAACCATGTGCCAATACCATCAACACCTCCAAAACCAAGGGCAAAAGAAAGAGGGTGCTCTAGAAGAATGTGCACAAGTGGAACGCTCCTCAAGAAAGCATTAATCATCTCCAACCAACCATCAAGCTTCCCAAGGCAACTACTCTAGAGTGGAGCACTCCTTGAGAATAGATCACAACCATCTAATGCAAACCCATTTTCCAAGGCATGTGCCCTAGGGATATGTGCCCTACAGTGAGGGTGCAGTATCTCAAGGAATGTTACATCAAGCAATGAGCAATAATATGCCATGAAACTTAGGGAAACCATGTGAGAACTCTAAGCCACCAATGCACAACATCCAAGAGCAATAAATAATCAATATTACTTAGGAAAACCCTCAGTTGATCGGTATTCCTTTCATGAATGTGCTAGGGGTTAATCAAGAGTGCATTATCCTAAGAAAAACCCCATGAAGGCACCAAACACTCCACATGTGAAAAAATGCAAGCCTCCAACAAAAGGTGATAATTAATAAGCAATTATGCATCAAAGCACCAACACCTTGGCTCCAAGGCCAAACATCCTCCAAATGCAACTTGCTTGGGCAAGGTCTTCAACCTAGGACAATCCCCATGTTATATGAGGGGTAACACCACTAATGAACAACAACAAGCACTGAGACAGTAAATTTTAGTATGTCTATTTTTTAAATTCTATACATAAAGTTGATTTAAGGAAAAAAAAATAGATCATGGTCATTTCTTGAAGATTGGTCATTCTTCAAACTTGTGATTTTACTATGTAAACTGGTATGTAATTGTAAATGTAGCTAAGTTTTGTATGAAAAAAATTGCAGACACGCCAAGACTATGCAAAGATAACCAACGTTTAACATCCGTGATTTCTTTAAGGTATTTTATTTCTTTAAAGAATTGAAGAAAAAGTAGAGATGTAGGGAAGTCTACTCCTCGAATTTAGTGCGTGCAAACCTCTCTATCCCCGCCACACGATTTCTTCTTTGCTGGAAATTTGCTCCAACGTGTTCCAATCTTCCTAGCCTTGTTCCATGTTATGCACACAATTCTTCGAATCCTACAAGTTCTTCATGGCATCTCTTAGATAGCTTTCTCTTTAGCTTTGATGTGGCTGCGATCCCATATCCAAAATTGTACACAGTAAAAGAAATTTCAGGCCAGCAATACAGAAAGAACCATTTACATTGATGTGCATTCCCAAAAATATGCAAGTTACTTACATAGCCTCATTGAGAGTGACTATTCGTTTCATATTCCCTAACATCTATTTATTAAATATGGCAATTAATATTAAGCCATGACAACTTAACTTTATAACATGACTTTATTATAAATAAAGTTCGTAACTAAATTCCCAAGTTACAAAGTATAACCATTATTAAATCATATTGAGAACCACGGTGTCAATGTTGATGAGGTGGTGACTTCTTAAAGGTAACCTGTCAGAGGAGATGCTTGGGATGGACGATTATCTAGGTGAGTTTATGGCTATGGTGTTGTGATTTCTACTTGCAATGTGAGGGTGATGGTAACCTAATGGAGCAGCATGGATAGTTATTTATGTGGAATCTACCTTCAATGTGAGGATACACGAGGGTGATGGAAACTTGATGGTGGATTCCAAATGTGTTGGAGGAGAGTAGATAACATAAGATAATTTTATTAATGTCCAACAAATGACCACAAAAGTAGGTCAATGGAATTGTTGAGTACAATAGTGTCGATACAATGTGGGAGCACAAAAGGTAACTCCTATATAAAACAAGATGCAAAAAGTAAAATATCGATCTAAGCGAAGACCTAAAGACGAGAGAATAAAAGTGGAGAGCAAATCTAGAAGAAAAATGTACAAGGACAGTGGACCCAGAATCCTAAATACAGATAATGTCAGCATATCAAGGTCGACTAGAGCTAGCTCCCCTAACATTCAAGGCTAAATGGAGGAAAATTGAGATAGAAGGTTGTGTGGAAGACGAGATGGAAGAAGATTTGCATTGTGCAAAAGTGTTGCTCCCTGGAAGAGGTAGCCCGTCATTTAGGCATGGACAATGGACAACCTCATCTAACTACTCATGTGAAACTTAGAACAACAATGTCGTTGGGGTCTCTAGGAAGTAGAGGTGCCCCCACACCCCCGAGCCCTCACTAGTCTGGGAACAAAAGAAATATTGTTATTAGTCTATCCCTTGGTACCCCTAGCAGAAGGTAAAACCTCAAAGAAGTAAGATATTGCGCTAGTGAACACTGGTCTAGGGTGTGGCTATAGAATCAGGGAATGAAGTTCAAAGTCCTCCCTCGCGTATCTTTGCCCACTAGAGAGACTGTGTGCCTTGCTCAAAAAGGGAAGAATCAATCACATGATTCTTCTAGAGGAGAAGGCAGTAAAAGAAGCACTTGGAAGAAAATTTTGTAAAGTTCAAAATGATGCCTAGACTCACAAACACCCCTTCGGATTAAGCGGAGAATGTTGGATACCTAATCATCATGATTATGGTATTTTTTAAATATCACTAGGAGAAATATGAAGAGTCATAGGTGATAGGAAGAGTCATTCAGACCTATTGGAAGATGAAACTAAAGGTCACGTCAATTGTATTTATGAATGTCTCATGTTAATGCAATTCAAGCAAGTTTGGAGTTACTCATTTCCTACTCATACCTAGCTTGACACCTTCACTTGTCCAAGATTGTCAAAAATAGGGTTTGCAATACCTTTTTAATGCCTCATCAGATGGTCTTCAAAGTTGATTGGAAGTGGAGTTTGTCAATTTAAAATTCCCCCCATCTTGCTCTCTCTATATGTGTCATAGATGGGATCTCTATGAAGAAACCAACAATTCAAATACCATCTATGCCTTCCCATCAAAAAGAGAGTGCTCAAATCGTCGCCCTCTTGGCTGCCATGTTCTTCGTCACATGAGGTGACAAGAGCATCTAAAAAATCTTCATCTTTCAAGGGTTTATCTACGTCCATATCTATACTCTTCAAATCATCAAGGGTTTCATCAATAAATTCAGAAATTTGAAAAGGAAAATGACTTAACAAACCCTTGTATTCAAAAAAGGATGAAGTGGATACTTGAATGTCTATTTTGAAATCTTCAACCCCAACCTTGTTAAAATTGAAGCCATGTTAAAATTTTGGTATGCTCGTTTAACCATAGACAATGTCATTGTTGATGATTGCAGCTATGTGAGACATTCTCCAGCTTACAAACCTGTGAGATGTGGATCATTGTAGCTATGTGAGACATTCTCCAGCTTACAAACCTGAGAGAAAGCCCCTGAGAAGGGTGTGTGGTTCCTATCTGAGACAGACTTGGAACATAGAGATGACCTCCTCCATACAGAGAGTTGAGAAGAACTCTAGATGATTCTCCTATGTAACACAGTGAGAAAGGTGATCTGCAGAGTTGGACATGCCTGTGGCTGAGCACAAGGTGAACATGTGAAATCCCAAAGTGTTGGGTGCATCGTCATGAGAACAGAAATGAAGATGATGTATTAGCCTCCTCTGAGCAGAAGAGTTGACGAGAAACTCTAGATGACTCTCCTGTGTAATGCAGTACGTATGTGAGTGGGAAAAAGAAGATGCAGTGGGCGTGCACGTGGGCAGGGTGGCATGCAGGTGTCTCAGTGAGCACTGAGCGTGAAGAAGTGGTTCTGTGTGTAATGGAGTGGTGAGATATGGACATCCCTATGGATGTGCCCTTAGTGGATGAGAACTAGTGGTGTAAGTGGGAAAGAAGATCTGTTGAGTGGACGTGCCTGTGGACGAGCACAGGTGAACGTGATCCTAGTGGCTGAGCACTAGTGAAGAAGTGGTTCTTCTGTGTAATGGAGTGAGCCAGAGATATGGACATCCCTATGGATGTGCCCTTAGTGGATGAGCACTAGTGGGTGTATTAGATCCCTTGCTATATTGTTCAAGAGTCAGACCTGCCTATAACCCTAATTGTAATGTAAAGGGTACAGGTCGGCCCCACCTTAATGTAACTAGTAATTAATGTATAAGATAATTAATCTAGTTAATATTAATTATATTATAAGATAGTGAGGTCGGCCCTGTTGTGCAAATAGACACTTATGTTGACAGGTTCAGGTTAGTATAAGTAAAGGTAAATTCCCCATTGAGGAATCATATATTTCACACAAGTTTGGAAATTTCAGCAAGTACATCTTCTTGGGAAAAGTGCGCACCTCTCTTGGGCACTAGTCTTCTAGGGTTTGAGCACCCTCTTGTGTGCTAGGTATTCTTGGTGGTGAAGGTCTTTCTATTAAAGAATATAGCAAAGGATTTGGCTGGGTTTTCTTCCCTTGTTGAGAAGGGTTTCCCAGGATACTACTTGTGTTCTTGTGAATGGTGCTTCTTCTTGTGATCTTGGTTGTTACAACATTAATGGTTATGGTTAAATGCTAAAATGGAATGAACTTCATGCTTAACTTGTTTATTGAAAAATCAACAGTCGCATCATTGTCACCCAACCATAGGCATTCACTATGCCACCCCCGAGCACACTAACCTTTTCTTAGATAGAATGATTCTGGCAAGTCCACACTAGAACCAACAAATAAACCCTAACGAGAAACACCACTGTTGCAGCAGTAGCACAATACCAAGAGAATGTACCTCTACTAATAGAAGTGTACCATTCCCAAGAGAAGCGCATAAGAGAGATACCAGAAAGACTGAGATTACACCACGGCAACTGCTGCACCACCCTCTCCAAACTTACGCCTCCTACTGCAACTGCAGCTACTTCTCTTCAAACTTGCACCCTCCTTCTGTTGAGTGAGAGTGTATCCAAATGAGGAGCGCCTAGCCTCTATTTATTCTAGTCTGCCAAGGTGTCTTTTCATGTGGGGTCGACCTCACTTTCTGGAGCCTTTTAATACTTTATTATTATTCTCTTTGGGTGGACTTCTATTCTAGGGTTTTCACACATATGTTTAATGGTTCTCTTACTTCTGGAATATTCTATTCTAAGTACAAAGGTTACACTTGGAGGTTAATACCTCCCGTAGCTACCAAAACATCAACAAACCTTAGCACCAAGATCTTCTTCATGAGATGTTGATACAAACTGTTCACTCTTGGATCTGCAACATGACCTTCATTCAAGGAAATGGATTCATCAAGTAGGTCTTCCATTTGTTCTTCTTTTCTATAGCCACTATCCCAATATTTATGAAATTCTTTGATGAACACTACAAATAAATTTATTTTCCCTTTGCCAAAATCCCTCAACCAATCATTTGCATCTCCTACCAAGTTATGTGAAAACAATGTCATCACATATTCATGCTCTATCCTAAGCTCTAAAATATAATCCATAAAAGATGTAACATGATGTGCCACTAGATCAATGTACCCACGAAACCTTGGACCATTTTCAGCCCATCCTAGAGGGATGTTATTCTGATACCCAAGAATACCCAAAAAATCTAAAGGGTCATACACTCTAGCATACAACTTCTCCAACAATCATTACATAATGATTTCCTTCAAAATTTTCAAAATTAAATGTTGATACGAAATATGAAAAATATATTATATTCATACTATTATCACCCAATCTAGCACTTGTGCAAAGCCTTCACAAGATGCAAGACAAGTGTAACATATGGAAGTACTTGCCATTGTCACCTTAGCAATTACTTCCCTCGTTTTAGTGAAGGATGAAATCCAACACAAGGGAGGCTTCCCTAGCAGCCTCAAGGAATCCTATAGCAAGATTGAATCAAGTCTACGGCCTCCTATCTTGGTTACACAATTATACCACCGCTTAGATCAAGGTTCAAGGTAGACACACGGTGGTTAAGTAAAGCAATTTCAGATTTTTGTGTGAGGTGTTTTAGGACAATAAATGATAACTACAAGTCAAATAAATGCCTCGAAAAACTACAAATCAAAAGAAAAGCTATGGCTGTCATAAAACTTGTATTAAAAGATGATTACTTCAGCAATACGACAAGTTACAACAGAAGAAATATAAAAGCCCTTAAAACCAATAAACATGCAATGAAAGAGGGCTGAAAATGCAAGCTAAAACTGGGGTTTTAGATAACAAATGTTTGCTGAAATGGAAATGGCATGAAACAACCTCAAAATATGCAAGATGTCAATCCCTAGTTGGCTGAAAATTATAGCAATAATGCAATAAGTGATGTCAAAGAATATTCTAACGTAAAAAATGCCACAAACCCTAGACGTTAGGCTACAAATGATTGAAAATTGAAGAGGGATTGCAAAAAACCCTAAATTTACCATAAGACATCAAAGGAGGAAGGGAATTAGGGTTTAAGGTCACCTACAAGAGAAATAGACTATTGTCGTCTAGCTTCCTTGGGCATATGGAGCCAAGAATGCAACTTTCTTAGAGAGCAAAGGCAAGAAGAAGACCTAAAAATTAAACCCTAGGGTAGTCCACTACAAACCCTAGGTGTCAATTCTTTAGAAGAGAAACTTAAGGTAGTCCACTACAAATCCTAAGAGGTCGTCCTATGTCTTCTAGAAACCTTTAGCAAGAGATCAAGATGGATCTTCGTTAAAACCCTAGAGTAGTCCACTACAAACCCTAGAACTTCAACCTGCAAGGATGAGACTAGGGTAGTCGACTACAAACCCTAAAAATACCCTTGTGTCCTTCAACAACCTTAAAATAAATGATAATAAAGGAAGGTAGTCCTCTACAAACCTTCCTATGGTTTCAAGACAAGGTTTATTCAAGAAGATAGCTTGCAATTATCACCACTTTGATAAAACATTCACTAAATACATCAAGAAATAAACCATCGAAGACTTGAAAAGAGCACTTACTAGGCAAATCAATGAGCATCCATGAAACCTAACCATGAAATCATCCACAAAATTTGAAAAGCATCTGCAACATCATCTCCGAGAAGGTGTGCATAAGTGATACATGGTGAAAGAGAAAGATAGAAGACAAGTGTAGTGGTGATTCTCCACAAGTTGAGTTATAATTTACAAAATGGAGCGCTCCCTCCATATATATGAGGTAACCAAGTGCTATATCCTCCCAAAAAGCCCTTAAAACATGTAAATCCATGATACAAGGTTGATAGGTCTTAGGTTGACCCCCAAAAATGCCTCCAAAATGAAAATACAATGCTAAAACATCAAAACGTTCTCTAAAGAAGCCACACGTGTGAGCATAGAGTGCCAAAAGAGGGTGGCGTCATCTCCTCAAGGGGTACAAAGGCTCCAAAAGTCACATCCATCCCCAAAAGGTGCAAAGCATCATCAAAGGTTATGTCCCCTCAACAATAGGGTCACATCTCATCATCAACAAGGTGCCAACTCATCACCCATGTGCTAGGTCGGCTCAAGCAAAAGTCACATCACTCCAAGCATAATGTCATCCTCTAGATGTGGAACATCCTAGGTGAAAATGCCAACGTCATGCAAGAGGAGGGATCCATCATCCCTCCAAAGGGGTATAATATCATCATATGCCACATCATAAATCTAGGCCATAACATCCTCAAAAAGGTGCATGACACCATCAGGGGCTCCATGTGGCATGTCTAGTTGCATGTGCAACGACCTAGCTCATTAGTTCAACATCCCAAGTCCATGAGGTGTCGAAAGGTCTAAAAGGGCACACCAAGTCATCAAGTAGCCCAACGCTCATCATCAGGGCCCCAACGTCCTCCATACAATGTGTATCGTCCAAGGTTTCTATCAGGACGTCCTCCATAGGACCATCTCAAGGGATGCACATCATCAAACAAGGGCTCATAGAATCAGGTAAGCCCAACCATTATGAATACAAGAGCCATTAGAATCATAAAACGTAAGCCACAATTTAATACAAAAGCCATGTAAGCAATTCACATTAGGTATCTTCTTCAAACTTCACACTAGCTTAAGACTTTATGCAATTTGCCAAGTTCATGTATGGGAGGACCATCACAAGACCCTATTAGGTGTGTCAGTACCCAAGTAGAGGAGTAGTCTCGAGAAACCTATCAAACTGTAAGTGTGAATGAATGATATGACAGGGGGTTTACTTCGTGGTCATGGTGTCATTGACATGCAAGGCCATGTGTGGGCTCATCTCCATGAGCGACTTTGTAGAGGGAGCGCTTGGGGCTTTAAGTTACCCTTTCCTCCGCATTGTTTCTTTCCAAACCCCTATTCTTTCCTTTTGATATCCATTTATTGCTTGGCAAGACCCTTTTTAGGTTTATGCATTTATTTTTACTGGGATTCAATTAAGTCCTTTTAATTTGATATGCATTTAGTGCATTAGGACTTGGGGTGATGGCCTCATGGAGAGGGGGTAGAGATCAAGATGATTTTTGGCATTTGATTTATCATTTGTCATGCCA
>SNQJ01S0065819.1:28701-61128 GCA_010110895.2 Picea sitchensis | reverse complement strand
ACTAGGCTAGGACACGAGTATGTGATAAGAGAACTTTGCAGAATATTCTGTTAACACTTGGGAAGTGAGGATGCATTAGTTTATTAACCTTATTAACATCGTAGAGCATAATCAAAGACAGATAATGCGTAGTAACAACAAGTGATTGCGCACCCTGAGCACTTAGCACTTAGCATTGTGAGTTAGATATAGCATTCATTTACCCTTTAACATAAGTAAAATAGTTAAGAAACAAAATATACATTCGTTACACATCATAATCAAAGAACTAAGAAAATGCATAACATAAATAACACTTCACAAAACAAACCATGAGACACCAGATATACGTGGTTCACCCCAGGGTGGGGCTACGTCCACAAACCGCTTTGCCTCTTTATTATTCTCCAAAATCTTACATCCAGTCACTCCTGTGCACTAAGCCACAGAGTCTAAATTTGCACAAGACATGAGATCTGTCCACTAAGCATTAGATCCTCCTTCTTCGCCTTCCAAAAATAGGTCAAATGCACAGAGCCACAATCTCTTATCACAATACTTAGCACCTGCTCCACACTGAGCATCATATGCACTAAGCACAGTCTACAAAATTACAGTCGAGCACAAATCCTCGACATACATAGAACTACTCACACATAACTACTTATTCTACAATACATTCCTCTTTATTTATACTTTATAAGATCTTACAATAAGGTCTAAACATTGGGAAAACCCATGGGACGACATCCCATAAACCCATTACAAAACCCTAGAGGCCCCCTTATTGGGTCCACATAACCCTCAAAATAGGTGAGATCCATGATCTCAGCTCCGCCTGGGTGCTCCTACTTCGACAAGCGTGTCAAAGTCCAAAAGTGGGCCAAAACTGACCAAAGTTTCTCCAAAACTTGGTCGAGGGCCAACAATGCAAACAATCAGCCCAAAATTCATAAATTTGTTCCCAAAGATGACAGGTATGATCCTGTGAAACAAATTTTTTTAAAAAAAAAAGTAATAGAAATATTTAAGATCATCCCCACTTTAGAAATAATGGAGAATCCCCATGAAGTTACCTCTCAACCTCACCACTGACACCTAGAAACTCTACAATCCCAAGGAGACACTCTGAGAAATCTCAAAGTGTAGTCAATCTTTGGTTTCAATTATTATTTGATATTGTAGGGGATGAACAACTTATTGAGAAGTTGTGCAACACCTTGTACCTAATAATGGGAAATGAGGGAACCCCATAAGACATAGTAAGGAACAACCTCCCTGAGAAGAACACACAAAGAATACAAAGAAGAAAGGTGTGAACAAGAAAATAATTTAGGTTAGAATCCCAGCTAAATGATTTTAAAATCAAAGACGTCATGCTATATTTAGGATCAAATGTCAAGATCCTACCCAAAAAGACTTGGGAAGCCTTGGGAAAACCTGAGTTAGTATATTCCCCCATCCAATTGAGAATGGAAAACCAATATTGCATTTTCCCAGTAGGATGGCTGGAAAATGTGGAAATAGATGTTGCGGGAGTTAAGACCACAATTGATTTTGAGGTAATTGAAATAATGGGAGATAAGGATCCCTACCCTACTATACTCGGGATTGATTGGGAATACAACAACTATGTTATCATTGATATAAAGAGGGACACCATGAAGTTTGAAGCATATGGGATAAAATTAGTTCAACCCTTAGATCCATGTTTAGGGCCTAGATATATTGAACCAGTGAACCACAATATGAAATCAAATTCTCTTGACCAATTATACACCATAACAGTAGGAACAAGACTAGATTACATAAATCCTACTGCAGATGGATCGGTAAGTTCAAGAAGCATATAGTCTGCTAACAAGGATTCAGAAGAAACATTTGAAAGTTGGCATCAAGGCTCATATGAGCGATTCTCAAGGCAATGCACAACTGTCAGAGCAACGAGATGGATTGGAACTGAGGGTAGAGAACCCCTGAAATATGATGGTACCTCATAGGTACACATTTTTATTTCCAACATGGAAGAGAAAATAGTGGCAGATCAAAGGATATTTGTTCTTCACTTATCATTGCAAGACACCCCCACTCGATGGTGGGCCACCCATAAAGCCTTGATTATGGAGTGGGAAGACACAAAACAATCCATCTGATGTTGATTCCAAATTAGGGATCAACTGACAAGAGAGATGAATATAGATCTTCAATATGAGCAATTGTTTGATGGCCGATTTGACCCTAGAGTGCATATTGAACATTTCTTAGAGAAATGGAGAGTCACGGAAGTACCCTCTCACCTATGGGTTCAAGTATTTCTCCATTCCTTGGAGCCTATTATAAAGGATTTATATATACATGAGGAGACCAAAAGACAAAAAATCTATTGGAAGACCTTACAGGACTAATTTTTCAAGGATTTTTCCTTTACAAGTAAGTACCATGAGCTCAACATAGTCCTTCAAAGAATTAGGGAAATTCTTTTTACTAGAATTTTCAAAAAGAGATCAAGTCCAGTAGCATGCGTTGACCATGTTCATTTGCTTCAGTCTAGTTTGGGTCTTGAAATTGATAAGATAGTTTTACCTTGTTGTAAAGTTGAGAAAGACCTGGAAAAACTGGATGATTTAGAATAGCTTAGAAAATTAACCATTAAAGAAACATAAGGAAGTAGAGAGATTTAGGATATTGTACCTAGTCACGCTGATAGCTTCTATAACCACCCGTTGAAGTTGCAGAAAGGTAATATATGGAGTGCATAGAATCCTAAGATAGATTCTATAGGAAATTACTCAGATGAGAAAACTATGAATGAAGTACATAGTTTGATACGGGAGTATGAGGACTTGTTTTTGAAAATGTTCTCATAACTCAAAGGTATAAAAGGATCCATGGGAGAAATGAAAATTAAGTTCAAACTTGGCTCAAGACCTATGCAGCACAGAACATATCGAATTAATCCGAGAATAAAAGTGAAGGTCAATAAAGAAGTAGTTAAATGCTTGCAGTGGGACTTATTTTCCCAATCAAGGAAGAAGAATGGATTAGCCCCATAGTTATACAGAGTAAGAAAGGTACATAAGACATTTGGGTCTGTGTGGACTAAAGAAGTACGAATTCTACATATGTGCATGATCCATTTCCATCACCTTTCAGTGACGAAGTGTTAGATCAAGTTGAGATAAAATAATCTTATTCATTTACAGACAGATTCTCAGGATATCATCAAGTAAGAATCATAGAGGAATACAAGAATAAGACTACATTCATAACCATATGGGGATCATTCACATACAATGTAATACCCTTTGGTTTGAATAATGCCCCTGCATTTTTTTCTTGGATTGTGATAGCAACATTTCGAGAGTTCATCCACAAATTTGTAGAATTTTATATGGATGATTAGATGATGGACATCCTATTAAAATATCATGTTGGGCTACTCTGGTTACTGTTTGATAGATGTCGTGAGATGCATATATCTCTGAATCTAAGGAAGTGTTTTTTCTGTGTACCTCATGGAAACCTGTTAGGCCATATTGCAGGTAGAGAAGGAATCTTGGTAGACCCAGCTAATGTTGTGATCATTCTAAACATGTCACCACCTACAAGTGATAAAATTTTACGCTCTACCCTAGGACATACAAGATATTACTGTAGGTTCATAAAAAGATACACAACTAACACCGCACCTCTAGAAAAATTGTTGAATAAGTCCAAACTATTTCGATGGAAACCAGAGTGTGACAAAGAATTTGATATTATAAAAGAAAAACAAAGTACTACACCTATATTGATATTTCCCAATTGGGAAATTGAGTTCCATGTACATGTGGATGCATTAGGCATTGCCCTGGGAGCCATTCTAGCGTAACCAGAGGAAGGAAATATGGACCACCCTATCTACTTTGCCAACATAAAACTTTCACAAGATTAACGCAACTACACAACCACTAAAAGGGAAGGTCTAGATACAATTTATGCATTAAAAAAGTTTAGACACTACTTGTTATTTTCTCATTTAAATATTTTGACTGACTATTCTGCATTGAAGTACCTAGTCAATAAACCGATACTTGAAGGAAGAATTTGCAAATGGCTACTTATTTTTCAAGATTTTTCGTTTGAAGTAATTTTCAAACTAGGAATATTCCATGTAGGTCCAGATCACCTTTCCATATTGGAGTCAGGGGAAAGTGGTGTAGGAGTGGATGACCAGCTCCTAAATGTAGACATGTTCTAGATTGAGGCCATCCCATAGTATCTTGAAGACATTGATGTCTTCCTTAGTACAGGGACCTGCCTAACAACTGAATCCAAAACCCAAATGTGACATATGGTGGTTCACACAACATACTATCAACTAATCACATGACAACTTTAAAAATTAGGACTAGACAACATCCTCAGAAGATGTTTCTTGAACCATCAAAGACAAGATATATAGTGGGGATGCCACAATGTATTTGCGGGAGGACATGCTAGAGGTAAAGGTACTACAAAAAATGTACTTCAAGATGGATTATGGTGGGATATGTTATTTAAATATGCTAATAAATATTCTAGATCTTGTGACATCTGCCAAAGAGTAGGGAAGCCATCATGCAACGATGAATTACCCCTTCATCCAGTCAGAGAACTTCAGGAATTTGAGAAGTGGCTTGTTGATTTTATTGGACCAATCAACCCCTCGGCTAAGAACTCAAAATATAGATACATAATTACCGCAACTGATTACCTAACAAGATGGGTTGAAGCAGAGGCAGTTCAAGACTATTCTACAGATACATCTGCTAGATTTATCTTCGAGAACATTATCACTTGGTTTGGATGTACTCGAATTTTTACCAATGATCAAGGTAATCACTTTATTAGCAGTACAATCACAAAGTTGACACATAATTTCTTATACAACACCATAAGAGCAGTCCCTACCATCCTCAAGATAATGGTACATTGGAGGCATTCAATAAAATTCTGGAAAGAGGACTAACAAAAGTATGTTTCACAAACATGGAAGACTAGGATGATAGAGTTCCAACAGTATTGTGGGATTACATGAATACCACGAAAAAGATGCATAGGTATACTCCATTTCAGTTGGTTTATGGGAAAGAAGTTATCGTAACTACATAATTTATTACCCCTAGTCTCTATATAGCTCAGGCTACACACATGACTGATGATGACTCTGTTACGTAGAGGATTGCAGACTTGCAAGAACTTGAGAAAAAAACATATCTAGTGGATTTTCATTAGACAGTTGAGAAATCTACACAGAAAGCTTGGCATGACAAGAATATTAAGTCCAAAATATTCACGCAATGGGATAAGGTACTACTTTACGACATTCAATATCATAATCATCTAGGAAAGTTGTGCATGCATTGGTTGGGTCCATTCATAGTTGCAAAAATCCAACACTCTAGTGTAGTAAGGATTGTGCAATTGGATGGTATCCTTCGGCCAATATTGGTGAATGGAACCTGCCTAAAACCCTACATTTATCATGCTTAAGCCAAAGAACGGTTTATCCAGTCCAAAGGAGCATGTACAATAGTTATATTTTAATTTCCTATAATTTCTTTAATTCAGTTAATAGCATCGGAGTGTGCATTTATTGCCCCATGACATATATTTTCTTTTTCAGTATAAGAATTTCTTTTGTGCAAAATTGCTTACTCAGCCGCATAGGATCGGAAGAGACACCATTACATTAAAGGAATTCATTAAATATGATGGGGACCCCAATTTTAGTTGGAGGGAAGGCGAATCCGAACTTTATCACAACCCATGTACCACATGCATCATGTCCAGTCATACCATTTACAGTAGCCACCATATCCTGTCATAACTTTCCATTAAGACATAAAGGTGCGATATGCACAGATTCCATCGATATCTCTACTGTGCTTCTCAACAGTTAAAAGGTCAATCCCCTCAGCTTGACAACGTCCCTGTGAGTTCGTTCATTAAAATCCAAGATCAATGGATAGATCTTACCCCGTTATCCATCCCGTCGGAAACCTAAGCCTAAGATTGTGTTTATGGCCTAATGATGAGTTTCTTTATGTCTGCCTACAGAGATTTCCAGTTATCCAATTATAAGACCCCATGAACATGTAGAGCGAGAATCCTTGTTTGTTGTTAGCTACCCTCTGATTTTGAATTTTATGCAAACATGCATACCCTGAGATATTTTCGTTCCCCTGTCATGAAGCCGAACCCAACCCACCCACCTTACCATCATTTTAGAGAAAGCATGATGAGAGAAACATGAGGCTAGATTTTAGCTCCCAAAGAAGCAATCCCAAATGAGTCGTATGATCTTAGGATCGAGATCTTCGGGGATGTCAAGGGGAATACAGAGAAACTGAAACTTCTAAACCTTGATATGATGGACCAAGTATTGTTTCCATAGATAAAAATTACCTTGTTCTGGGACTTAGTCCTAGATATTCTAGGAGGCATGCAGTTTGAAACAACACAAGGGAAACCTTTCATAAAAGGACTACAGAATGCACAAAAATATTCAAAGAAATCAGTGACTGGATGGGAATCATTTCAAGGCACAACCAAACATTGGAGGACTTGAGTGTGAAGATCCAATCACTCAAAAAAGAAGCATCCAACACCCTGGATCCGTTGGAACAACAAGAGGAATTTGAAAAAATTCACTAGGCGAACAATGAACTAAATGCACTATATGAAGCTCAAATTGTGGCTAAGAAGGAACTATGAGAGTTTCAACTTGCAAGCTAGAAATCATATCTACAGATGCATCAAGTGGATTCCATAGCTGACTCAGAATGGAAATATTTAGTTACGTCCAAGCCAAAAGGATGCATCATAGATGCCACTCAACATTTTGTTGTTGAAGCTTCACTACTTTCCAGAAAGTGGTAGGATAAAGTGGACAACTTTCAAGAAGTCAGGAAGAGATCCCTAGAAATCGTACTTGAGTTGGGCCCTTCATTTGAAGAAGATAAAGAAGAAACAATCCAACCTGGAAATGAAAGAAATTTTGAACCAAAAGGAAAGAGAGAACAACGAGCCAACCCAAAGACCACAAAAGAGTCGAAGAATTGACTCAGGATGAGTCAAGGATTGTGGTCAGAGCCTGTTGGGTCCTTTGTTTTGATGGATAGAAGTGGCACATGTCATATTCCAGCTTCATTTTGGAAAACAAAAGTTACACACGCTACTAAGGAGTTGGAAAACAGACTAAATAAATAAATAGAAAGTGGTTGGAAAGGCAACACAACATCATTTTTGAGGAAAGAGGTTGCAACAAGATCAAGAAGAAGAGAGAATTCTCGAGTTCTCAACCAACAAACCTAAAGATCGAGTTATATATATGAGATTGATATTATTGTAAAATGTTCTTGGTGGTGTTTGGATGGAGTGTTGGGCTAGGATTATTGTTTTTGTTGGGATGAGAGTCATTGTTGTAATGATCTATATTGTTAGCATAGATAATTTTTAGATATTTGGGTAAGAACCAGACTATCAATGTATCAGAGTTCTCTATCAATATAGATGTAAAGGAGCAAGAGACTATAACAATGTGTCAAATTTGATGAGGAGCATCCTCTGACTACCCGTGTATGAGAATACATCTTTGAGAAGAACTTGATATGTTATAATTGGAGGCCCAAATTTTGGATATATCCTGTATATTTAGTCTTATGAATGTATTGAACGTTGCTCTATACTATATTTTATGTCTGATATACTTCAATTGCTTCATTATGAATGGAGATGCAAATGTGTTCTTGTTATTCTCAGTTAGGAGATGTCCATAATTTTTACAGGTTTAATCTATCTTACACAAGAATAATATGAATCTTGATAGCTTAGAGGTATGTCTAAGTATTCTCCTTACCCTTCCCTCTCTTTCTTGTATCAGTTGTGCTTCGAGTGGGACTTCTTCCCTTCCGGGAATATAAACATTCCAGCACTCTAGACTACTTTGGTACCTTTTGTTGGTAACTTAAGAAGGACCCTGGTTTGATCAATTTTACACCAACAAAATTCCCCCGAGGTTTTTGAGTACACCAATTTGTTCATTCACTCAAACCAATCCCCACAGGGTGGTATATACATGAAGAAACCTGAACGAAAACCCACTGTTGGGATGTCCTTCAATGCCAATTTTTCTAGTATTTCTGTTTTACAGGTAAGTCCCCTAAACTCACTTTAGCATTGCAACAAATTTAAATCTTGTTATTCACAGATAAGTTCAAACCCGCCTATCCCCCTGTAGTTTTATCTACTCATAAAAACTTGCTTTGTTCCAACTTTCACCCCTCTCTTGAACCAACAAATCATGTCATTGTGCCACTACCTATTTATAGTAGTAAGTTTGATACCACACCGGATGATCTTGATGATTTAGAAGAACTTAGGAATAATTCCTTTAAATAATATGAAGGAACTAGGATTGTTCAGGATACCATTTCCACTGAAACCAATATCTCCTAAAATAACCCTCTGAAGTTGTGTAGGGTTAATATAGACAATAAACAGAATCCCAAGATAGTATCTATAGGGTATTATTGGGACAAACAGACCATGACTGAACTTTAGGCCCTATTGAGGGAATATGAGTACCGATTCCCCACTAGCTTCTTGAAGCTGAAGGGAACTAAGGGAGATCTAGGATAAATGAAAATTGAACCGAAGCATGACATGAAACCTGTTAAGCACCAACCATATCATCTAAACCTTAGAGTCAAATAAAATGTCAAGAAGGATATTGATCATATGCTGGAAGATGGGTTAATATTCCTAGTGGATGAGGTTGAGTGGATCATCCTGATTTTCATTTAGATTAAAAAGGGTATTGATTATATTAGGGTTTGCGTTGACTATCAGAGCTTGAACTATGCATGTGTTCATGACCCAATTCTGACTCCCTTTAGTGACAAAGTTTTAGATTAGGTCGTGGGAAGGGAATCATATTCATTTATCGATGGATTTTCTAGATATCACCAGGTAGGGATTGCAGAAGAGGATAAGAAAAAAACTACCTTCACGACAGAATGGGGGTCATTTTATTACAATTTCATGTCGTTTGGGCTCAAGAATTCCCCAGTAGTGTTTTCTCGGATCGTAATTTACGCATTCCATGACTTCATCCATAAATATCTTGAAGTATATCTAGTTGATTTGATGGTATCCAGATTACTCAAACAACATATTGGTCTCTTGTGGCTAATGTTGGATGTATGTCTCTAGCTACAAATTTCCCTCAATCTGAAAAAGTGTATCTTTGTGTACCCTTTGGAAATTTGTTAGGCCATATCATTTGTAGAAGAGGCATGCTGGTGGACCCTAGAAAAGTTTTTTTCATCCTAAATATGATTCCTCCTACCTCAGTCAAGAAATTACGAACTACATTGGGACATATTGGATACTACCATTGGTTTATCAGGGTCTACATGAGTATCACAACATCATTGGAGAAATTAATTAATAAATATGAAGGATTTCACTGGAATTCAGTATGCAATAAAGAATTTGACACATTGAAGGAAAATTTGAGTACAACCCCCATTCTAAATTTCCCCAATTGGAGCGTGGAGTTCCATGTGCATATTGATGCCTATAACATTGCACCAGGTGTTATCCTTGTGCAACGAGGAGAAGGGAATATTTATTATCCCATCTATTTTTCTAGGAGAAAACTATCTCAGGCCTAACAAAACTACACCACAATAGAAAGGGAAGGTTTGGCCATGGTTCGTGCTTTACAAAAGTTTAGACACTATCTATTACGAGATCATTTTATGTTTTTCACTGATCATTCTAATTTAAAATATCTTGTTAACAAACCTATCTTAGAGGGAAGAATCTGTAGATGGTTGTTTCTTTTTTAGGATTTTTCCTTTGAAGTTGTTGTCAAACCTAGGAAGTTAAATGTTGGACCCAATCACCTATTAAGACTAGAAACTAGATAAAGTGGTGGACCTATTGATGACTAGCTACCACATGTATATTTATTTCATATAGGCACTATCCCAGACTACTTATCAAACATTGCATTGTTCCTCAGAACTGGAAAATCCTCGAAGGACTATTTGACAACTCAAAAGTGCCATCTTGTTGTTTAGGCAACAGATTATCAACTTATCATAGGATAATTATATAAGTTGGGTTTAGATAATATCATGATACGATGCGTTTTAGATCATGATATATATGATATTCTTTGAGATTGTCACAGTGGAGTTGTGGGAGGACATGTTGTATGGCATATAATATATTACAGGTTGGGCTATGGTGGCATACAATGTTTAAGTACACCAAAGCCTATACTAGAGCATGTGATGTTTGTAAAAGAGTAGGTAATCCCTTCTGGAGAGATGAACTACCTTTACACCCTTTTCGAGCTTTGCAAGCATTCAAAAATTGTGATGTTGATTTCATTGGGCCCATAAACCCACCATATCAACATTCCAAGGCCACATACATCATTACTGCAACATATTATCTTACACGATGGGATGAAGCCGCACTAGTGTGGGATTGTTCTATCAATACCAAAACCATATTTGTTTTTGAAAATATCATTACTTGTTTTGTTTCCCTCATAGTCTAACTAGTTATCAAGGTGCACATTTCCTCAATATAACTATAGCTACTCTCACCCATGAATTTCTGATTCAATCCCATAAGAGAGCCCTTACCATACGCAAGATAACAAAAAAGTAGAAGCATTCAAGAAGATTCTAGAAAACGTATTGACCAACGTATGTTGTGCAAACCATGAATATTGGGATCAAAGAGTTCTAGTGGTACTTTGGGTCTATTGGATCACCACAAAGAAATCACACAAGTATAGCCCTTTCCAATTAGTCTATGGATGAGAATCCATGGTACCATTTTAATTTTTTTGGCACAAGGGAAGACCCAAGGTTCAACGCACCAACAAAACCCTAAATACCAGCCCTTTCGGCAACACCTGTGAAGCATATGAAGTCTCACCTGAGGTAGAGGTAGGGGTGGTTAGAGGAATCAATTTTCTGCAACCTAGTTGGGAAACAGATTTGTGATTACAACACTTAACAGAGCACTTAGCAGTTAACATTCATTAATATTCACTTCGCAGGGGAAAACCCTAATTATAGAACAACACAGTACTCACAAGATCTAATATATCCAAGAACTTAGAATATAGAATTAGATCGGATATAACATTCATTCCCATTACTAAGCATTAAGATACTATTATATCAGGGGCATCTAACATGTATCATTTCACTAAGAATAAATCACATCAATAACATAAAAACTATAATACACAAAGCAGCCACAACACAGGATATACGTGGTTCACCCCAGTGTGAGGCTACGTCCACCAACTCTTCTCTTATTTATAGTCTTCTATCAATATTCTACAAACACATAGCCTCAAGAACCCACTCTGCATAGGACAGGAGATCTATGCGCACCTCGCCAGACCCTATTTCCCAGAGCTAGGTTACAGCACAAATCCTCTTTACAGTCACTTGCACTTAGCTCTACAAGTTCTCATGCACACAGTATGCACAAAGCTAACTCAATCACATAGATCCAACTACTTACATCACTTGCACTCTGAAAAATATAGCACTTAGAACCATATAGCACTTAGAATCACCTCCCTTCTATATCTAGTGTTCTATTTATACATTACAAAAGGGGCCAAGTCATGGGTAAACCCATGGGCCGACATCCCATACCCCTTACATAAACCCTAAACCCAAAAATGTCCTAAAAAGGGGTCGAGATCCCGCGATCTCTGCTTCGCCTTGCGCTCCGTCTTCGACCAGCCTGTCGATTCCCAAAAATGGTCAAATGTGACCAAGGTTCTCCAAAACTTGGTCAAGAGCCAACAAGCCCCCAACACTCACCTGTGAATCATCCCGAGTCACTCTAATCTGGGTAAATCTGCCTCAAATGCCTCGAGCTTGGTTCGAGCTGCCTTGACATGTTGCTTTTCCAAAGCCTCCTGATCGGTGAACTCTTGAATAACCTTATCTGTCACTGGTCCTTCCAATTGTTGTTCCACTGTGGTGACCACTTGTTCCAGTTCTGCACCTCATCCTTCAATTTCCTCAAAAAGTGTGCAAGTTGCATCCTCCACTGGATGGAGTTGTTGAGTCACTTCCATGACCTTACTCTAGATGGAATGGACTTGTTGTTGAACTGTGCATTGTACTTGGGATCGTTTCATCCTCTCGACCACTGATAATGGCTCCAATTGCGCTTGCATTATTGTTTCTTGTTGCTTTGCCTCCTGAAGCTGTGACTCCAGTGTCCTTAGTTGACGGTCCTCTGCAAGGTGCTCGTAAGTCTATGCACTTTGACTGCTGAGATGTTTACATTCTAAGGCCAATGCCTTGATTCTATGGACTGCACTCCAGGCATTTTCTTCTCTCTGGTCTCACACTTCCTGTGGAGTGCTTGGCACTGCTTGTAACTCCAGTTCTGCTACCCTCTATTGGAGCTGCTGAATGGATTCAACAAGCTTCCCTACTTGGCTTTACACTAGGTATTCTTCCATCTGTTCTAATCCCATCATAGAGAAAAGTGCTCTAGTAACTGTTTCTTTAACTCCAATCTTCTCTGTGAGCAGTTGTTCCTTCTCCTTCTGGATCTGCACCCTATCCTCTGCAAACTTGGATTAGATGTCGTCTTTTTCTTGTTCCACAACCCAACGTTGCTCTATGGATTCCTCTTTTTCTTTCTTTAAGGCCTCTGTGTCCTGCTCTTTTTCTTCCTGAACATGATGAAGGCAAGCTTTGGTCGCATATTCTATTCGGTGTAGCTGGGAAATCTCATCTCCTAACTCTGTTCCTTCTGATGAAGGGGGCGCAGTAGACATTGTGTGGTTTGAGTAGATGGATTTTTGTACCCCTTTCATCTCTTCTTCAATTATTTCATACATGGTCTCTTGTTTGGCTTCATTCCATTGTAAGATATATTATGAGTTATCTGAGATAGTGACGATGATGAAATCTATGTCATCCATCATGAGCATAATTTGCATTTGTGGTTTACTAGCTTTGAACTTCTTACGCGATGTAGGTTTCGTCGGGGAAACCTTTTTTTCTTGGAGGTCTCATCTTGATCAAGAGGATCCCTAGGCAGTGTTACTTCACCTTGTTTCTTCTTGTCTTCTTATCCTCTGTCCTCTTCTTTGTCTACTTCGTCATCACCTCCCCCTCGAGGTGAGTTTGAAGAAGTCTTTTATGAGGCGTTGTTCAACTCTTGTACCTCTTCCTTTTTCTTCCTTCTGCTACTGCTAGGTGCATCATACTCTTCTCAAGTAACCACAGGACTTCTGATGAGGTCGAGGTTGGACAGTTCTTCCTGGTCGACTATTATAAGGAGATCTGCAGGCCACTCCTTAGTTATTTCTTCCATGTCCTCCTCAGTGACCTTATAGTAAGATTGGAGCTCTTCTTTATGTTCGTCTCCGTGCACAGTGATATAAATAAAATGTCTATCTATGCGTAACTTCACAAATGGCTTGAACATGTGTAGGGTGTCTAGCATCATATGAGGGAAAGACTCAATATCCCTCTTCAACTACAGGTAGTAGGTGTGGAACACTGTGTTTGACTGCCATTGTTTCTCCATGTCACTTGAATACCAGAGCATGGTGAACTTCGCAGCTAGGGGTTCATATGGATCAATCTCAAGGAAGGTCGCTCCTTCTGGCATCTCCTAGGAAATGAAGGCAATGAGGATCAGTATCCAACTAAAATGAAACTCATAGCCCTGATCCTGAGCTTCATGACAGTCTTTCTCTAACTAGTTGATGAGGTAACTCGCCTAGTTCATCTGTAGTCCTTCAATGCATTTTCCCGCGAGGTCAACAACGAACCCTATGACCTGCGTGGGCTTGTTCTTCCTTACTAGATTAACAACGATCAACTGACAGTCTAGGAACACTGTGTAATTCTGAATGGAAGCTACCTTGTAGCCTCGCTTCCACTTTTCCACATCGCCATAGGTATCTTTAAATTTCTCTGTCAAGGCGCGATCTACAGCCTTCCATGGATAAAATTCTTGTGGGTGTGGTCCTTGCATGTTTAATCCGGTGATCTGATGGATCAACACTAGATCTATGGTGATGCATCTGTCCAGCCACAGATAACTGCCATGGAAGCAACACAATAGGATTTTAATGCATGCGTTAACCTCTTGATGCCTTCCAATGTGTGGTATCTTAATCACGTTCAAGATAGTGTACCTCATGATGTCAATAGTCCATGGTTGGGGGATGATCTTCAACTTGTTCCCCTTTGTATTGGTCAAATATTTTTGTGGGGTGAGCATGCCATAGTTCTTGTGATCTCTCGAGTTGAAGTCACTGATCTTCAACGTCATGATTTGTCCTAACTGTGGTCCTAGTTCGCGTATCCCCTTCAGGAGGTACTCTGATCAAAGTGTAGTCTAAGTCCCTTGGGACACTGTCACGACTCACCATGCCAACCAGAGGTGGGATATAGTCAGGAAGGATAGATGGGATGAGCTTTGTATTCACCAAGTCATCACAATGCTTGGTTCATTTCTTTGTCGAAGCTCGAGATGGTCCAGATCCACGAGTAGTCGACAGGGATGCTTGCACTCCTCTTGTCTATGAGGCTTGGACTCCTATGGACATGACCTTCTTAGCCATGAGGTCAATGAGGATATATTCGATGTATTTCTCTACTGCACTGAAGTCACCTGACATGCACGCTCGAGATTGGGTATATCAGGTCGGTGAACAAACAATCACGGTAATATAACGGGTGGCAAGATTTCGATAGGCACTGCATAAAAGAAAATAGTTCTCTGCAAGCTCAGATAATCATAATTGGAAAAAAAAAAAAATTGTGCAACGCTCGACGAGATAAATAGAAAATGTCGTAATGAACTCCTCCAATGGGAAGGAACGCCTTAATCAATGCAATCCCATATTTTATGGCCCAGTCCAAACGATCCAATGGCGATCTTTCTGGTCATAACTGTGGTTCTAGCCGTTATGGAGCATCAAGCTAACAGTCAGGACGCCTTCAACGGTCATATTGCTTTGTCGTGGTGAAGTGCCAATATTCATTGTTTTTCTATTCCGATGAAGTTCAAGTGCTGCAAACCTCCCTTCTGTGAAGTTCTCTCTGGAACTTCCTGCAATTTCTCTAAATTTTCTTTCTTCTTACTGCGCTTTCTAGCTTTCTTTCCTATAATTTGACTCATTGGGTTCCTCTTTCCATTTTTATTCTTATCTCCTCTTGGTATAGTAACTTCGCACTACTGCGGGTCATTCAAGGGTTCTAAGAGTAACACTTCTTCTCTTTCTAGAGTAGGTGCTCTACTCTCTTGTACAGACATGTGTTTCAAATATTCTTGTGTTCTTTCAACTTCAACGTCCATATATATGGTCCTCAGTAGCATCGATTGGTTCTCTTGTTCTTCCAGTAAGTGCACTATTCTCCTAGCCATGAAATCCCTTAGTTGTTGCATTTTCTATTCTAGATCCTCCTCTTCTTTTTTCCTTCGTATCTGATCTTTCTCAATCCAGTTTTTTCCTAGCAAAATAGCAAATGGGGTATTGTTCTCAACAAATTTAATGAACTCAAATTCTTCCTTTGTCGAAGTTCCATGAGAACTCATAGTTGTCTGGGTAAGTATTCCACACAGGGTTATCATATTTCCTCTAAATAATCTTATTCTTCCCAATGAAGGAACCATAGCAGGATTTCCCAAAATTTCCCAAGTTCTTTCTGTCATGATATTCACCTATGTTTCCTCATCCAGAACATAGTCTATGTCAAAGTCTCCTATTTGTATTTCTATGCACTCCTTCTCCTTTAAGATCTCTGATAACTTGATATCTCTATGATCATTCAGGGTTTCTATCATATGTAGTAATACAACCTATGATTCTTTCTAGGGTTCTATCATATCCTTAGTTTCTTGGTCTGTCTCATGGTTTTCTTGTCTCATATTCATCTTTTCAACTTTAGCAATCATTCTAGGGAAATCCAAAACTTCATGGTCCATAGATTTACAACAAAGACAACTAGTACCTCTACCAGGGAATTCCTTAGCAAGATGCCCAGGTCTTCTGCAACTATAACAAATAGTTAATCCTCTCTTTCTTTTAAATGAACCTCAACCTTTCCTGTACTGCACACTAGGATCACAGTAACTAAACTACAAAAAATTCTTTCTAGGATCCTGCATCCATTTGTTAGTCCAAACATTCTTTCTATGAATAGGAATAACATATCTTTCACTATTCTTATCAGATCTACTCATATCCAATATTATTTCTTCTAGTTGTTCCCTAGTTTTTAGACTAAGACAAAATCTATTAGACATACCTAGATCCATTCTTTTGAAACAAAATTTTTCACTTATCTTACCTTTCTCAGATCACAAAGCTTTAAGATATTACCTATTTTCTTCAGATCTAATTCCTTTCTTAGCACAGATCTTCGCAGTCAAGAATACTACGCACTAAAGAAACATATCTACGCACATAACTTTCATTTCTTCAATTCCTAGAAATCACAGTTTCAGGTTTCGACAATGGAACCATTTGTTGGCACAGGAGCAGACTTGGTTCAACGCTTCAACAATGCACCAACAAAAACCTAACTACCAGCCCTTTCAGCAACACCTGCGAAGGAGATGAAGTCTCACCCGAGGTAGAGGCATGAGTGGTTGCAGGAATCAAGTGTCTACAACCTAGCTGGGACACAAATATGTGATTACAACACTTAACAAAGCACATAGCAGTTAACATTCATTAATATTCACTTCACAGGGGAAAACCCTAATTACAGAACAACACAATATTCACAAGATCTAATATATCCAAGCACTTATCATATAGAATTAGATCAAATATATCATTCATTCCCATTACTAAGAACTACGCTACTATTATATCAGGTTCATCTAACATGTATCACTGCACTAAGCATAAATCACATCAATAACATAACAACTATAATGCACAAAGAAACCACAACACAGGATATACATGGTTCACCCCAGTGTGGGGCTACGTCCACCAACTCTTCTCTTCTTTATTGTCTTCTAACAATCTTCTTCAAGGACAGAGCCTCAAGAACCCACTCTGCATAGGACGGGAGATCTATGTGCACCTCGCCAGACCCTCCTTCGTCAAGCTAGGTTACAACACAAAGCCCCTTTACAGTCACTTTCACTTAGCTCTGCAATTTCTCATGCACACAGTATGCACAAAGCTAACTCAATTTCATAGATCCAACTAATTACATCACTTGCACTCAAAAAAATATAGCACATAGCACCATATAACACTTAGCATCACCTCCCTTCTAGATCTAGTTCTCTATTTATACATTACAAAATTGGCCAAGTCATGGTTAAACCCATGGTCAGACATCCCATACCCATTACATAAAACCTAAACCAAAAAATGTCCTAAAAAGGGGTCGAGATCCTGCAATCTCCTCTTCGCCTTGTGCTCCTCCTTCGAGCAGCCTGTCAAAGTCCCAAAAATGGTCAAACGTGATGAAGGTTCTCCAAAATTTGGTCAAGGGGAAACAAATTTCTATCACCAATTCAATTTGTTGCACAAGCTACCAAGATGACTGATGATGAATCCATTGCAGCTAGAATTACGAAATTTATGTAGTTGGACGAAGCCATATTTTTAGTAGACTTTCATCAAACTATTGAAAAATCCTAACAGAAGGCCTGGAATGATAGACATATTAAGAATACGTATTTTTCACCAGGAGACAAAGTTCTACTGCATGAAAGTAAGAATCAAAATAATCCTATTGAATTACAAATGAACTAGGTTGGACCATTTATTGTTGCAGAGATACATGAATCTAGAGTGGTCAAAATCACACAACTCAATGGTATCCTTTATCCTGGTTGGGTGAATGACGTTGTTGAGTATGTCCCGTTACAACAATTGGACTCCATCATTGAAACAAAGTGGAATAATCTATTGGATACCCAACCTCAGGATCCCAATGTGCATGTTGCACAGGAATTTATTATCGATGCCTCAATTTTGACCAGGAAATGGAAAGACTGGATCATTCACTATGACCAGTTTTTCAAACAGGTTCTAGAAATTATACTTGCATTGGACCATCTGTTTGAGGGATTTGAGAGAAAATATATGAAGACTTGATTCTGGATGAGTAAAGGTTTGTGTTCGAGGCCTATTGGACCCTCCATTTTTGGAGAAGACTCGATTTTGAGAAAATAACACAGTTTTGAGGCAGTTACAGTGTGTTGCAAAATAACACAATGCACCCATAGAGGATCTGAGCAGCGAAAAGAGATCTCTCAGAGCACCAAAAAGGAATGATTTTTTTCTCCAGCTGAAAGGAATCATAGAAAGTGCTAGAACCTTCTAGTACAAACCAAGAAGACAAGGACTCAAGAATTTGTAATGGACGAATCAACAAGTCCCACAATAATCTATAAGATAAAGACTTATGAAATAGGACAAATTTATTGATATTGATAGAGTTGTTGATGTTTAATTGTAGAACCTAGATCTATCCCGACCCTGGGATTTGTAATGATAATTGTATCTATAATTTTTGGAGTCTTAGCTCTTTTTTCCAAGGTTGTGCTCAAACCGGTTATGAAATGCAGTTATAGAGCTTCCACTCATCTGACATCTGACTATTATATTCCCTTTGATCACTAAGTAACGAATATATGAGAAATGTTATTTTAAGCCTAAAATTTGTATAATTTTGTGTGAATACTAAGATCTTCATCTACACACATGTTATATCTATTTATTTACTTGTTCAATTAACATTTAGGAATGTTGTCACCAAAGGAATTTGTCCACATTTTATGCACTTCAATATTCCATTCTGGTTATGATGTTTGTGTATAATATTTTATACTCATGTGCTTAGGTCTAGTTGGGTTGTTTTCTTCCCACCACTGTATTCTCTTCGACCTCAATCTATTCCACATAAGTATTTTCAACGCTTATGGTGAGACCTCCTACCCTTGTTGAAGGTTGAATATGCTAGTGCTCTAGACTACATCGATGCCTTTGTTGGGAAACTCCAATAACCCCAGTCTCTAATCAAGTGCCAAAACCAAATCTTCGGGAGATGAAAAATCTGGTCCTAAGAGAGATGCATAATGTGCCTTATTTGGGCACCCGGGATACCAGAAGACAATTGCAGGTATAAAGAGCCAATATTTTTGGCCTGGAATGAAGAAGTAGGTGGTTAATTTCATTTCTAGATGTCTAGAATGTCATAAGTTCAAAACTTAGCATAGACGTGCAATTGGTTTGATATATCCATTTCTCATTCCCGAGTGGAAATGTGAAGCGGTGACAATTGATTTCATCACCAAGTTGCTCACAACAAACAAGAAACATGATTCCATCATGTTGGTGGTCTATAAGCTTCCCATTTTATTCCAATGAAGTTATCTCACAAAGAAGCTAACGTTGCAGATATTTGTATGAGGGAAATTGCTAGGCTTCATGGTACTCCTAAGGAATTTGTTTATGACAGAGATCCCAAGTTCACATCAAACTTTTGGAGGGGAATATTCAAAGGATTTGGGGAAAATATGAACTTTAGCACAACGTATCATCCAAATTCAAACATGCAAATATAAATGGTCAATCAAGTTATTGAGGATATGTTGGGGATGTATATGATGGATTAAATATCGAAATGGGAAGATTATTTTCACTTTGTTGAATTTTATTATAATAATGGGTATTGGTAATCTTTAAAGATGATCCCATTTTAATCATTATATATAAGAAAGTGCAATACATCAGTGAGTTGGGACAACCCAACAGACAAAGAAGTGGTTGGGATGGAGTTACTCAAAGAAATGGAAGAACAAATGGTGAAGATAAAGCATAATTTAAAGGTTACCCAAGACATGCAAAAAACTTATACAGATAAGGGCATAAATCACAGAGAGTGTAAAGTGGGAAACCATGTGTTCTTAAAAGTGAAGGCCAAGATAAGCTCCTTGAAGTTGGGGAATTGTGAAAAGTTGGAGGTGAGATATTGTGGACCCTTTGAAATACTGGAAAGTATTGGTCCTGTTGCACACATGCTTTCACTACCTACATACATGTGCATTCATAACATATTTCATGTGTCTTTGCTTAAAAATTATGTACATGATGCTAATGATGAAATTGATTGGAATGTGATTCAGGTTGATAAAGATGGAGACTTCCAAGTACAGTCAATGTCCATATTGGATAATAAGGTCAAGTTACTCTAGAATCGAGAAATGGGGTTGATAAAGGTACAATGGACCTATTACATTCCTAAATATGCTACCTGGGAACATGAAGAGGCTATGCAGGAAGAGTAACCACATCTTTTTTAATATTTTTGAAGATTTTGATTGTACATGTGTATATATTTCACGAAGGACAATCCATAAATAAGGTGAAGGGGAACATAATACCCCTAGGCCAAATCCCAATTGTAAATATGCATATAGGTCGTTGATCTAGGATGTTTTGGGACAGAGTGCCATCATAAACATGTTTTGAGGACAAATTTCTTGTGTGGTTATTAGGCGTTAGATCCAGAATGCTAAAAAATTAGTGAGCCTCTCATTGTAATATCTAATCATACTCAGATATTAATAAAAATACATCACTACTATAGAACAACCAGATGAAAGAGTATAGGGGGATAGAACTCCACTAGAGGGAAAGTGGATAAGTGTCTAGCAAGAGGGGCTTAGCCAAGGAAATATTGTAATAATATTTACTAAAGCCTAGTTTATGGGATATATCCATATCTCTCTTGAGTTCCTATGTGGGAGGAATGTATCACCATGTGGGGCCCTTGTAGGTACATATAAAAAATAAGAACTGAGCACATTTTCCAGGATTCACTCATCATTCTCTCCGTGACTCCTACCATATGTACCTTCCTTTCCATCTTGATTCATACTTGTACTTGGTACCTTAGGAAGATATTTATAACTAGTAATCCTACATAATGTGAGTTGAAGAAGAAGGATTTCATTCCTGTGCACTTTGAATAAGGGAATTTTTCAGGCCTGTAAGAATTTTCTATATGTGAGAGAACTATTGGTAATTGTTTCCTTGTTTCTAGGAAATAACTAGAGGGCTTTGATACTTTTTGTCTAACCTATTTATGAATCCCTAGAAGGGAAGTGGGGAAGTTTAAGGAATGTTGAGTAGAGAAGGGGCGCACTTTCTGGGGTGGGATAGGTCGTGGTAAATGAGAGATTGTAGTCTAGTTGCAGTAGTTGGCACCTTAACTTAAGTGTTATTATGCTAGTTAGACCTTAGTCTTTCTTAAGAATCCTTCCCTTCTGGAGTTTCTAGCCTCAGCTTGGGGGTGACCTGTTGATGATATTTTATGAGCGCCAGAGTCTATGGCTAGGAGGAATGTCTGAGGTCGGCATGCAGCTGGTGGGTTAATCCAAATAAAAGTGTTTTTATTGTGTTTTTTATAATTTCTATATGATTATTTATCTATTTTTGTTATGGGTTTTCATTGTTTTAATTATGCATGTTAACCCATTTGTTAGGGGTAACTAATACATATATTTTACTTATCTAGTTAATGACTTGATTACCTTAAAAGAGTGTGAAAATCAAGATAGAATAAATACATAAAGAGACTATGAGAAATAATAATAAGTAGAAAGAAATAATAATGACACAAAAATATGATGACAAAGTTCACCCAATATGGGCTATGTCTCTGGGTCCACTTCCTATGGGGTGTCATCTTCTATTATGATTCAAATATGGCTAAATTAGATCAAATTATTAAATCTCAAAGATGGTCTTCTACTTTACTACAACATAATGGCTTCCAAAAACCTTTCAAATCTACCTCTCCCCTTTAGAATTCACCAAGAGGGATTACAAAGCTCATATATCTCCTCATCAAATGGAAAATTACCTTTGGTTATATACCAAAAGTGTCGATCCTTCAATTTTGATTCAATCTAATTAAAATGGTATCAAATATTTGCTAATAACCATATATATGTTTTAATAACAAAACAAATATTATTTAACCAACCAAGAGAATAAGGGTTCTTATGATGTTTTATGTCCAATCCTAATTTATTGAAAATTTCTTCAAATATTATATTTACTTAGGAACCATTATCAAAAATAGTATCAACTTTGGTATGCTTATTTATCCCCCTTATATGAAAAGGCTCACTTCTTATTCTTTTAGAATTAGGATGTGTAATTGAAGAGCTTGAACTAGCATGAGAACATAGTATACCTTGCACTCCTACAAATATGATTTGTGTTTCATCACCTGAATCAAACCCCAAATCTTGTTGTACTGTAGAAACTTTATTTGGATTTCCTTTTCCTCCAAACATTTTAGGCCTTAACTCAAGATGCAACTTCCAACAATGAGCATGATCATGCCCTTCCTTATTGCAATGAGATCATGAAGTCTTCACTTCTTATTTCTATATTGTAGTTTCGTTTTTTCCCTTATTCTTACTTCCCTTTTGTTGAACAAGCTCCATGGAGGAATTATCATCAACATCCTTTTCCATGGACTCAAGATGCGTAGCTTAGACACATACTTCATCAAGATTAGTGGGATTAAATAAAAGAATAGTATGGTGAATATATCTATGCAAAGCACCAATATATTTTAGAATAGTTTCTTGATAATATAAGGGAATATTTAAAGCCAGTGCTTTCTTCCTAAAATCTTCAGTAAACATTTGCACACTTTTCCCTTTTCCTTTTCTCAAATTCTGCCATTCCATAATTTCTTTCTATGTATATCCTAAAGGAAATAATTTTTTATTTAATGCATATGTGAATTCAGACCAATATGAAATACTCTTATCATTCTTTTGAACACCTTCTTTAAGTTTAATTTCCCACCAAATTAGTGTTGTGCCTTCAAGACGAAGAGAGGCCAATCAAATCTTTACCTATTCTTCATCAATCTACTGAACATGACAATAAACTTATATTTTTCAAATCCAATTATCTAATATTTCTACATTAATATTTCCATTATAAATGGGTAACTTTAACTTGACATCGAACTTCAATAATGGTTTATTTAGAAAAATATTCTTATGAGGAGATGGGGACTGAGATGGAGAAGGATAATGAAAAGGATGAGGAGAACGAGGAGAAGAAGAGGGTCTATAAGAAGGAGGATATGAATTGTGTGAAGGATGGTAATATTCATTCTTGACTTGACTTGCGTGTTCTCATCTTCATTTTCCTCTTTCATTGTAGAGCTCTTCCACCATTTCCTTCATTAAAATTAACGCCTCGAAGAAATCCTCTTAAGAGTTAAAAGGATTTGTCTTCCTTGGTGTGGCCATATATCCTCTTTGAGTTATTATCCTTGAACCAATTTAGGGATTATAAACCTCATGTTTTCCTTCTCCCTTCTTGATTCTAGGCCTGGTAAGAATCATTCACAAACCACATCAAACTAGCTTACTAGCTTTGATACCAACTTGATTCGGTAATGGGTGTTAGAAAGTTGTATTGTTTTTTCTCCATTTAATATGCTTGATAGATTTCTAAAATCCAAATTATTAACATGATATTTGGAAAATATAATTCATTCTCAACATTTGAAATTGGAATTAGACAATAATCAAAACACAAAAACAATGTGCAAACTGGAATTGTTATTTCTTCTCCCAAATTGGGGTTACTTATCCTTTACAAGAAGGGATACAATATTCTCCCAATGTGGGGTTGATTCTCTCCTTTAAAGAGGCTAAAATATTCTCCCAAGTGGGGCTCAATTCTACCAATAAAGGGGCTCACAAGCTCTCCCAATTAAGGGGCTCAACTCTCCCAATACATGGGCTTACAAATTATCCCACTTAAGGGAATCAACTCTCCCAATAAAGGGACTTAATTATTTTTCCGTTTTGTAAAGGAGGGAGAAATTTATAGGATTTACTAAGGATTCATTGAGTCCCTTAAATTGGAGAATTAATCCCCTTTATTTGGAGACTTGAGCCTCTTAAGTGGGAGAATTTGTAAGCCCTTTTATTGGGAGAGTTGATCCCCTTAATTGGGAGAGCTTGTGAACCCCTTCATTGGGAAAATTAAGCCCCACTTGTAATATTTTTTCATCCTATGTAAAAGAAAGAATCATCTCCACATTGGGAGAGAATTTCATCCCCACATTGGGAGAATATTGTATCCCTAATTGTAGAGGAGAAGCAGCCCCGATTTGGGAGAATAAATAACAATTCTGGTTCGCACATTATTTTTTTGTTTTGATTATTTTCTAATTCCATTTTCAAATGCTGAGTACGAATTGTATTTTCCAAATATCATGTCAATAGAATGGGTTTTAGAAATATATCTAACATCTGGAATGGATAAAAACTAAAACAACTTTCTAACACCCATTACCGGATCAATAACTAAATAGGTCATGTCTCGAGGCCCATAGGTAGAAGACATTGAGTGTCAAGAGTCATATTCAGTAGAAAAGCTCAAAGGGTCCCTCATATTCATGATGATCACCAATCATAACCAACAACAAAGTGAAATCCACTACATCGGCTTGGTCCCAGAGGACAAGTCTTTCTTCATGAGATAACAAGTCTAGTGTCATGGTAAGTGTCACTTTAATATTTGAAACATTTTAACATGTTGAAAGAATCCTTTCTTGATTATGAAATATTTGCATGGAAATTATACCTTTTTCCTAATTTTACCTTGGTGGTTTTCATTGTGTCCTAGCAAGTTGGTCACCCTTGGGAAAAGGGTTGTTACTAGGTAGTTCCTTAAAGGGTCATTGTATCGTCCCCATCCATACTTAAAACCTTCTATCCTTCTTCCCCTCATTTTCCTCAACTTTTGGGTTTTCAGATCCATTAACCCAAGAAGGTATTGTACCTAATTTCATGGGAAGAAGGGGATAAAGGCCCAAAGGTGTTGTAGGTAGAAAAAGACAAAAGCCAATATCATCCTTCTATATTCTAAGATTGAGGTCCGGAGAACAATAAAACTCTTCTCCACAAAATGAAGGACCTGAAAAAGAAATCACATAATTAATAAATGTCCTTGTTGAGGAAATGCATTTTCCAGGGCCCCTTACTTTCCATTGCATATGAAACTTTTCATGTTTCTAGCTTAAAGTGGCATTACAATACTCTTTACTTTCCATCACACATATTACTCAATGTTTTGGACCTTAATCAATTAATGGAAATATAAGGGTGTTGGCATGTGGTGGGAAGACCTAGGGTTCAACATTAATTCACCAACAAAACCCTAAGATACTGGCCCTTTCAACATCATCCACAAGTAGGTGAGGTCTCACCTGAGTTATCTATCGGGATTGCAGAAAAAAGGTTTCTACATTCATGAAGGGATGGGAGGAATTCATCATAACCATTATCCTTAACATTCATTCATTATATCTCATACCATGTGCACAGAAAAATATAACCGATACATAATAACAGAAGTAAATCATATGTCTACAATACACAGAACAAATAAACACATCATAGCATAACACAGAGACACCATATTTAACATGCTTCACCCAATATGGGCTATGTCCACAATGGTTGGCTTCTTATATTATTATTCAAAATCATCCCTTACAAAATATGTTCACTGCACTCATACATGATATCTTAGTTATACCCCAAAATTCCCTTGCCAATCCTTCATACAGTGCACACTATGATCTTGTTACTCACTCACATATATCACACACAAATTGTTTTCATTCTCAGTTACTAAGTTCTCCTTACATTCACTCATCCTCTTGTACTCACATAATACTCACTTAACTTATTTCTACCCAAAAAACCTTACATATTTATACATTTACATTAGGGCTTATCCCATTATCACTACAATAAAGTTCCTAACGACTTCTAATAAACTTCCTTCCTTTGTGTTCTTTGATCCTGAAAATGAGCTAACTGTATTCCTTTCTCTACACGTGCTCTTGTGCAATTTCCAAAAAATGGTCCCAAAAGTATTATCCCATCAAGCCCCCAACACTCACCTATGGCTCGTCTTGAGCCTCTCATTTCTTTTGCTACACATTTCTACACTCCTTCTATAAATCCTGTTAGAACTTGGTCCTTGTGACATTTTCTCACTAGTTTATAGGAAAACACATGTGTCACAAATCTTACATTATCGTCATTGATTCTCGAGATGTCTAGTCTGTGCGCTCCTTTGAATGTTCCATATTTTTCCTTCATTATTTATGCTAAGGATTTTTCATGGGTCTTTCCTATGAAAAATGGTAGAGGGTCTTCCCCTATTGATGGAAATCTTGTAATCCACGCAATCAAGTGTGTATCAATAAACATTTCTATGTCCAACCATAAAACCCTCCCTGGAAGGAATTTAGCAATAATTTGACACAAATGTTTATCTCTACACTCCTGCCAAAATCGAGTATACCCAACATATTTAATATTCCTTCTCATTGTAACCCTGTCGTCCATTCCTTCAACTCAGCTATGATTACATCTGATATGAGGTTCATTCATGTGCGCAAATAATTCCATGGTGCTAACTTTGGAAACATTTTTAAATCTTCTAGGTCCTGGTATGAATACCTCAGGTTCCCTATTTCACCTAACATATCTCCCTCGATAGTGAACCCAGGTGGAATCACTAGTGTAACCATGTCATACTTTTCCTCCTTCTGTAGTTTGACTTACTTTGTTTTCATATTTCTTGTTGGCACATATTCTTTGGGAAATTTGAATGGATCGAATTCCTCCTAGGTTTCTTCTTGTACCTCGATTCAGTTTACAACACACTCATCTCTCTCTTTCTTTCGCGTCAACTCTCCTCTCATTCTTTATTCTCTCGAATGTTTACACAAAAATAACCCTTTCTCATTACCCTTAGTATTATTTTATATCTTACTACCAATTTTTATCTTCCTCTTCGCGCCCAAACCTGTAGTCCCATCTAATTTTATTCACATTCAATTCCTTCCATATTCTTCATTAAATTCAGCTTACTCGACAAATATTGGTATATATTTTCTAGTATGTCAAGATCTTCATCATCTATTTTCATTTATGACTACACATTCCCACTGTCTTTCCATCATTTTTTCTCTTTAATGCCTTTCATGTCATTCATGTTGTTCTTTATCCTGGTTATTCAATTCTCTTTTGTGTGTGAAGTTAAACTTTCCTTCCTTTCCACAACATTTTCTTATTCATCTTTGAATTTTCTGAACAATTCCCGATTAGAATTTTTTTCTTTTCTTTTCTTTTTCTTTTTCACTATAATACAATAAAGTACAAATACTATGGTACACATATTGCGTGGTCAGTTTAGTTCACGAAAGCATGACCGTCCCTATATATTTTCATTCAACCATTGTTTACAAGCCTTTCCATGGTTTCTCCATTCAATTTCTCCAACTAAAAAACACCTTCCTATCTCACAAAGGTTACCACATACGAGCCCAACCAGTGCATTTGAAACTTTCTAGGGTGTTGCAAAAATTTTCTATCATAGAGAAAAACTAGGTCTCCCATCTGGAACTTCTTATGTTTAATATGTATGTCATACCATGCCTTTTCACGCACTTTCTGCACCTAGTGATGAAATCATGCAACAAAACGGTCTTACTCCAATTCTACTAGCTCTGACAGTCTTTTCTCTACTGCGCCAGAATCGATAAGCTCTGTCAGCGTGACTATTGAGTCTCTTTTGTCACCTAAATGACAAAAATAGAGATGCTTACAAGCCTAGTTGGGTTAGCTAAGCAATACAATAGTGAATGAAAGATTTAGAAACGTCAAGCATATGATATAAACAAAAGACTAAACTAAAAACGATAAGAAAAACTAAACTAGAGTACATAAGGACATTAAAACAAGAAATAAACAACATTCATGCCACCAATGGAAAGGATTGTATTAGTGGAAAGAAAACACCAAAGAGAAAGAGAGACTTATAGGCCTCCTCTTCCTCCAAGGGAGGGCTCTTGAACCCCCAAAGATTGATCTCTTCTTACAAGTAACAAACTAGAAGGAAATGGTGAAGAAAATCCAAAGCACATTCACTCAAGAGGTGATATGAATGGCTAAATGAGATGGTGCTTGTATGCTCTTGACAAGGAAAGAGGATCCTCCAAGAGAATATAGGAAACATAACAATAAAAATGAATTCCTTAAAAATGTAGTGCACCCATGGCCTCCTTTTATAGCATAGCTTTGAGGTATTATTCAACCAGCTTTTAGTGTGAACAAGGGGCCCTTTAGGGCACCCTTAGGTCTTTGACCAACCCCTCAGTCAGATTCAGCCGAGATTTGGGTGTCAAATCAACTTGGAAGATGAACCAGAAGTGGGTGGAAGGCCGAAAAAAATTATAAATGTGTCGTTATGAGGGGTGCACAGTTTTTTGCGTCCACAGTCGTACATCGTGTGCATGTGCACTTTTCTTGCGTTTCTGGATGACGCATGTGCACATGCTCCCTGTGTAGTCTTAGCGCATGCTGATTTTATAACTGGTTGTATAGTTTTGGACCTTTTGGAAATGGATTTTTGGTCCATGAGTGAACTAATGAGTGTTTTGAAGATGCTAGATTCCTATAACCATTTGCAGATGAAATTATGGTGATAACAGATGCCCCCTGATGTGTGAGGTTAGGAGCATATGTATAGTTGAAATACATCAATGTTTCTTCTACTGAGAGTAACTTTGTAAGAAAGAGCGTTGTGGGGAGTATCAAGAGAGACCCATTGGAGGGAGAGGGGAACTTGTAAGACCCAAACCTTTCACAAGGGGTGGAAAAATAAAACGGTGTACAAACAAGGCGAGCATGCCCCATGCTCGTGTTATGTAACTCCAAAATGTGTAAGATAGTAACTGAAGTTGTGTTTTGACGTAGAACACTACAGCGCCCTCCAGGGCGGTGTGAGAATAAACCGAGGTTTATGGATAATGTCATTGATGGGAGGAAGTGAAAAATGCCCCAACCAAGGGTGACCAGGGTTGCTTTGCTGAAAAAGGAAGGTTGTTGAAGGCAAAAACAAAAATCTATGTAAATGCGGGAAAGAGGGGTTTGTACAATTACCAAAAGAATAAAAAATAAGTTGGGTAACTATGTAGATACAGAAACAGGTGCCCTAGTGTAAGATGGCTTGGCCTGATGATGGCACAAGTTGCTTGGAAAACAAGTGGATGGGTAGGGCCCCATAGGCGGGTTTATGTATTAAGGAAATGTTATGGAGGACAATCTGCAGATGGGAAAATTGACGGTGGATGAAATAGATGGTTAACGATACTACGGAGGTTCAGTCAAAATAAAACCTTGATGAAGTAACTTGGGAGTCCGTTGGGCAGGCTAGAAAAAATGAGGAGAAGGAGTATGTGGTTGGTTCTCGGTGATGCATAAGACTATCGAGACCTCCATATCAAAGGGTGAAAAAAACATGAGTGTCAAAGTGCCAAAGGGGACTATGAATAGGACAACTAATGTGGGGGAGAGTGCTACCGGATGACAGTACCAAAGTGCAGTGGAGGCGACAATACTGTAGAGCCGGATATAGGGATCCTAGAGGCAAAGATCGGAGGGTGTGACTGGGAGATGCAATTTGAGATTCAGAGGGAATGACTACATGCTAGTGTCAATGATATACTTGAAGGGGTGATGTTGATGTATAATGATCAAGTACCTGCACACATGAAAATCGAATACCCGATGTGAACAATATTTGAAGAGAAATATCATATAACGGTTATTCAATAATGTGTGTATATAAGCATGTGTACCTGAGTGTGGTATGAGAAAAATCTCCCTTGGGGGATGATGATGGATCATGGCCCAGGGAATGGAATGATGTAGGTGGTGAGATCTTGATCCCGTGGCTAAAGACAGATCAAAAAATGGACGCCCGACGCTCCCGGAATTATGTCTGGAAGTTTGGAGAAAGGGACTATATATAGTTGTAGGGTCCACAATGCCACCTCATTTGTACCTGCTGTCTTATTGAGTGGATGAGAAATTCTAGAGTAGATTTGGAGATTCTGGGAGATCGATGCAGCCAATTCAGGATCAATGAGTTTCAAGTTAGTTTTCATATCCTCTTGTATTTTAGTTAGAATTCATTTTGTGTGCAAGGCTTGTACGGAGGGCCGTACAGGGGGATTTTATGGTTGTGGGCCCCCCAATGCGCAGGCGATCAAAATATTTGCATGCACAAGTGCACAGTTGTAATTGGGAGATTCACACATGGGGGTGCCAAAAGGGGAAAAACAGTTACTCATGCAATGCGTGCCTGTTCGAAGAAAACAATGCATGTAGCGCGACTGTGTTTCTGGCAGTTGTGCATGTGTGCACAACTGTGTAGTGAACAAGCACACACTTGTGGGCGTCTGTATGTATGATAGGAGCGCATGGATGCACCTCTGTATATCTATCAGTCGTACATGAGTGTGCGACTGTGAAATGAACAGGCACGCATATGTGCGTACCTGTGGGGAAAAATGATGCACCTTTGAGGCAAAGCAGAGGGGTGTAAAAATTTATCTTTTTGTGGAGACTTTAATGTTTTTATGGGTTGTGATGGCTGATCAAGTACTGTATATGTGGATGTAGGTGATAATTTGGACGATTTCGATTCATTGGAGAGAGAGGGATTGGTCACGCCTGAGGGAGGCAGTGAGGGATGAGGAGCCAGCGGTCCGGTATACTTTGGCAGCTTGTGGGGTATCTATTGCAGTTCCTGATGTCGATGTGGAGTCTGGACCGACATTGCTTCATTGTGTGGGGTGAGGATTTGGCCTTCACTATAGTGGAGGATATATATTTTCTGACTAGGCTCCCTTTTTCAGGGACTCCCTTACCGGCGAAGCCCGTGTTACCTGGGGATGGGCAGTTGGCTACCTTATCCTGGAGGTACTGCTCAGGGGAGAACTTCATGTCGAGTTTTGTGATTATCATTGGGGTGATGGATTCCCTTATACATCATTGTGTGGCAGGGATGGTTGTGAGAGTCTATGGGTCTCTTACAACTTAGCGGATCAGTGGAGGGCAGTTGAGGATCATGGAGAGGGCACCAGTGGGTGAGCATTTTTCCTGGGGCTTGATGCTACATGCCAAGATGGTAGGGTAGCTTGACAGGTGTCATGTTGTTGACTCAAGGGATTTTTCCTTTGGGTCCTTCTTGGCGGCGTGTTTCTTGGAGAGGGTGTCGATGTTGCACCCTAGAGTGATTTTGGATGTGCCTAGTGTGCGAGAGCCGCGATTGAGGTGATGGGCGACTATTTTGGTTCGTCGTGGTGGTGGGGAGGGGGGCCATTAATTTACAGTCGAGGCTACATGGGTGTGGCATCATATGCCATAGATCATACTTCGCTATCCATATTTTGGGGTGGATTTCCGGGATGATCGGAAGATGGTGCTACCTCCTGGGGAGGTGTTTGACCACAAAGGTATGATGTTAGATTTGATGTTTTGATTTTTAGATAGTATAAAATTGTATTTTATGTATGGGTGGATGTTGATGCTATCGTGTGTTTGTTGTGAGTGCAGATGTGGGACCTTGCGGGCGCGAGGTTGAGTTGGTTAGAGCATCGGCTCATCAGGGGCCGGTGAGACTGCTGCGGGGAGAGCCTTGGGCATGAGAGAGATGAAGATGGGATGATGTTGGAGTGAGGCCTGTTGATGATGAGAGATTAGGCAGGAGGCGCTGCTTTGATGATGCAGGTGCCAGGCCATCACATGCTCCTCTGGTGGGGGCCGAGGGATATTTTGAGGACTTTCGTCACCGATTAGAAGCGGTACTACAGGGAGTGCCTGAGGGAATTTGGATGCGCATCTAGGGAGAGCGATTTTTGGAGTAGTGTGTGGTCCTACTGGAGGAGTTGCACATGCTCATCCATAGAGCAACAGTAGTAGGGGCAGTGATAACTAGCAGGCTTCCCCCAAGACCCGAGGGTCCCCTAGTTGGTGGGGCACCTCCTCCTGAGAGAGGACTAGGTGGTGGTTCTCTAGAGGTGCCATGAGGGCCTCAATATATGTATTTTTGTCTTTATATAGGCTGGTGAGCCCATGTTGTATATGGTGAGGTGGCACCATTTTTGTATCTATAGGGGTGAGGTGGTTCACCTACCTACGTATGGTGTACTTGATGTACTATTTTTTTTTTTTTGTAAACATTGNATACATTTTGGGATCTTTGTGGTGTTCACATGTGTTGATGATTTTTAGTGCTTTTTGATGATGTCTAATATATATGTTGCGACGGATTGTTGATGATTTATGTATGCGTACTAGTATATTGATGTGATAAATGCCAATATAACACTAGGTTAGCCATATTATCTTCTATTTGATTAAATTGTGTTGGAATATCTGTAAATGTGATGGAATCAAAATGTCGAGATAAAAGTCTAACTTGCAAGTATTTGCGGAAGAGGAAAG